>JARYGA010046561.1:0-41348 GCA_030545235.1 Helianthus tuberosus
GGATTCGAGTTACATGAACAAGGGCCAAACTAACGACCCAAGAATGGACTCGTCAAGCGAAAACACTTGACAACCTCCTAGAAGCAGCTTTTCTTACCACCAGACCGTTCTCCATCACTTAGGAATCAGATGCCGTCACTAAACACATTCCTTAAATTGTAGCCATTTGTTGAGTGTTTTTTTTTGTGTCTAATCCGCATATATATCACCATTGCCCATGATTTTCTTGACTGTATATATCTTAAATGTCAACATATACACGTGTGATTTAGTTTACGAAAATTTGTTAATGCCGAGAACCTCGATCATAGAGTAAAAAAGGCGTAAGGTTCACAATGGTGTAAAATTAAAATGGGATATACCGGGCTAGGATTCGAATTACAGGAACAAGGGCCAAACCAACCACCCAAGAATGGAATTGTCAAGCGAAAACACTTGACAACCTCCTAGAAGCAGCTTTTTATGCCACCAGACCTTGCTCCATCAATTAGGAATCTGATGCTGTCACTATATACATTCTTTAAATTGTAGCCATTTGTTGAGTGTTTTTTTTTTGTGTCTAATCCGCATATATATCACCAATTCCCTTGATTTTCTTGACTGTATATCTCTTAAATGTCAACACATACTCGTGTGATTTAGTTTGCGAAGATTTTTCAATGCCGAGAACCTCGATAAGAGAGTAAAAAAGGTGTAAGGTTCACAATGGTGTAAAATTAAAAAGGGATATACCGGTTTAGGATTCGAGTTACAGGAACAAGGGCCAAACCAACAACCCAAGAATGGAATCGTCGAGCGAAAACACTTGACAACCTCCAAGAAGCAGCTTTTCTTGCCACCAGACCTTTCTCCATTAATTAGGAATCTGATGCCGTCACTAAACACATTCCTTAAATTGTAGCCATTTGTTGAGTGTTTTTTTTTTGTGTCTAACCCGCATACATATCACCATTGCCCTTGATTTTCTTGACTGTATATCTCTTAAATGTCAACATATACACGTGTGATTTTGTAGGTCCCCTTGTTCATATGGATCGTCACAGAATTGTATATCTAACCTAGAGTCTGGAATCCCGTAGATCAGATTTGTTACAAAAACGAGTAGAAAATAGAGTTTTACAAACAAACAGGTCTTCTATTGATTATCTAAACTTGAAGTTTTACAATCAATTCAAGACCTCACAACCTCACAGCCTCTCTCTGTGATCTTGCTAAACCCTAAATTCGAAATTACTTTCTCTCTCTACGTTTTCTCTCTCTAGAATTCTCTAACTCCTCTTCTAAGAACTCTAACCCTAATCACAAAACATGTTTATATACCACATGTTTGTGAACTGGGCTTCCTACTAGGCTAGGCCGTTTTCCAAGCCCATTACAACAAATAACTCACTAACCAATAAGCTAAGCCCAATACAAAATATCCAAAGACTAAATATCAAACTATTAAGATGTTGTCACAGAATATGCACCAACAGACTCCCCCTTGACAATAGCTTCATAGTGTAACTTTGTCTTCAAACATCTTGTGTTCTTTTGGTCTTTGGAGAGCGTCAGCTACACAGCTTCTGACATCAACAGACTCCCCCTTAGCTGATGCTTCCAATCTCCAAAACTTTCATTCCTTTGTAGATCAGTTAGCTAGCAATCCTTGGTTAAGCAAGTAAACTCCAACTCTTCCATATATCTCTCTTTCTGCAATGTAGTAGAAGGATCCTACCATGCATCTTCACACATCTTTACTTCACTCTCAATCTGCACTTTACTTGTATTCTGCACTTCATTTTGATAACTGCATCAATCTGTTTAGCAACACAAGCAAGTATCTCAAAAAACCATTAGTCTTTTTCACATTTAAAGATAAACCAATATTTTATCTTAATTTGCAAAAACAACTACCTGTCAGTTCAAAATGGAAGTCTTTTAAAAAGAAATCTTTTTGGTATTTTTGATTTTTTTTTAAACAAACTAACAAACTAAACTAAACTAAACTAAAAAATATTTACAATTTCATCTTTTTGTGAGAATCATGTGCAAGATGGTTAAAATGGACAAGGTCAGTGAGACTGTTAAGAATTGGCCAAAGCTGAGAAACATCAAAGAATATTATGTCTGGAAGGAGGAGTTTGAGGGATTTGTGAAGAGTGAAGATATCAGAATGTGGTATTGTATTATAGATGGATATGTTGCTCCTACGCGTCGTATTGAAGGAAGAGTAAAAGTGGTTTCTTATGACCAGATGGATGAATCTGAGAAACTTATGGTTGATGCTGAGAAGAAAGATTTAGTAGTGATCAAGAAGTCCTTGCCTGAGGGAATTAAACATACCATCAAGCACTATGGGAATTCTAGAGATCTGTGGGAAGGTTTAGAAAAACGTTATCAGAATTCATCAAGGAAGAGTGTAGGAGGTCGTGCTTTAGATGAAAAAGCAGATGTTGTGGTAGAAGAGAAGAAGAAAGATGATAAGGAGAATGGTGAGAAGAAGGATACAAAAGTTTCAAAGGGCTTGACTGATGTGAACGGACTTACAGCAGAGGTGAAGGTATCATCAGAATCTGTAAGTCATACACGTCATAATTGCACTGAACTACAAGGTAAAGTTAACAGACTATCAGAGCAGAACAAAATTCTGTTAGCTGAATTGGAAAAACAAAAAGAGTCAAATGTTCTTTTGATTAAAAGAGAGTCAAATTGTTTAAATGAACTCAAATCGAATGAACAAGAAATCTGCAGTTTAACAAGCAAAGTCAATGAACTATTACAGATCATTGATTTGGCTCGTGAAACTGTAAAGGATAAAACTAATGAGTTTTCTGAAAAGTGCAGGGAATTGGCCATTGCACAAGACCAAATTGTTGAACTAAAAGAAAAGTTAGACAAATTTGGAAATTCTTCATTAGTTAGGACTCAAATTCAAAAAAGGGCTAAAAAGCAGTAATGATAGAACGGGAGTGGGGTTTACTAAAGCTTCATCTTCTAAAAATCAAGACTACTCTTTTTTACCTGATGAAAATGAGTTAATTGATTTTGTGCCTACTACACCAGCTGTAGTGGATCCAATAGTTGTGGACTTGCCAAGTAGTCCAGAATCTTTGAAAGAACCTGTTAAGTCTACCAGTACACCTCATAAATCGGATGAGGATACTGAAGAGGAAAAGAAGAAAAAGTTTAAAAAGAGATTTAACAAAAACAAAATTTATAAGATAAAATCTTGTTTTAAATGTCACACAAAAGGGCATGTGGCAAGTTCTTGTCCTTTGAAGAAAAATAAACAAAAAGTTGATGAGGTTAAAGACGGAAATCGGGTTGGTTTAAATAATAATGTGCAACCACTTTGTCAAAGTAATCAACAAAGATTTCAATCAAAGACTTCAACAGCTGGAAGATTTGATAGACCAAGAAGCAATTCTACACATTTTAGTCATTTTAATGGTAAATCAAATCGGTTTTAAAATCAAAATAGAAATTTTGGATATCAAAATTGATACCATACTAACGGTAATCGAAATTTTCAAAGAAGAAACGAACATAGGGGTTTTAGTAACTCAAATGTTCGACAACATCCAAATTTTTTTCAAAATTCATGGTATGATAATGGGTGAAGAAGGATTCAAGATAATAATTTTCAAAGGTCAGAAAATCCGAGATTTTATTGGAATTCTCGTGATCAAAGACCTAGTGGAAGTTATAAATCTTGTTCAACAACGAGTACAACATCCAAGACACCAATAAGGTGTGATGGATATTGGCTAGAAGCATCATATATTGATTTACATGGTCAACCCAAAACTGGTCAGGTTTGGGTTCTTAAGTCTAACTAAGTTGTTGAGAATGTGCAGGATGACCAAGAAGGACTGTTGATGTGTTCAACAGTGGTTATTCCTGTAAAGCATCTGAGGTGAACAGTAGGTTAACCTTGGTAACGAACTATTTACTTTAGTGATTATCATGTTTATTTGAGACTTTAACATTGAAAAACTTATTATCAGGTTAAAAGGGGAGTCTGTTGCTGACAGAGCTATTGAAGCTGAAGCTATCCAAAGACCAAAGACAGTGCAAGATTACATGAAGATTGCAAGAAGACTGAAGACAAAGTTATTTTATGAAGCTATTGTCAAGGGGGAGTTTATTGGTGCATATTCGGTGAGAACAGCTTAATAGTTTGATTATTTAGTCTTTGGGTATTTTGTATTGGGCTTAGCTTATTGGTTAGTGAGTTTATTGTTGTAATGAGCTTGGAAAATGGCCTAGCCCAGTAGGAAGCCCAGTTCACAGACATGTGGTATATAAACATGTTTTGTGATTAGGGTTTTAGTGGTTAGAGAGTTTTAGAGAGAGAAAGTCTAGAGAGAGAGAGAATTCAAAATTTAGGGTTCTTAGACAAGATCACAGATAGTGGCTGTGAGGTTCTGAGGTCTTGAATTGATTGTAAAACTGATAGTTTGGATAATCAATAGAAGACCGTTTGATTGTGAATTCTGTGTTTCTACTCATTTATGTGATATTCTGATCAAGAGGATTCCGCACTCTTGATTAGATTGACAATTCTGTGATGATCCGTAAGAACAAGGGGAACTACAATTGGTATCAGGGCATTAGGCTCTTGAAGGCTCGGTTTAGAATTGTTGGCTGCAGAAACAGGAAGAATTTTCGAAATCTGTGAAACCTGAAAATTAGGGTTTTCGAAATTTTTTGTGTGTTTGATAAAGATTTTCGAAATATTTTGGCTGTTTTGATCTTCTGGTTTGTTTGATTGCTGTTTTGCAGGATTTCGGGAAAGATTTTGTCGATTCTGGAAAAGTTGTTGGCTGAAAGACTTGAAGATTCGAAGACTGTTCTTCGTGTTCTTCATATTTTTCGATCAGTTCTTCATAAATTTTCTAAAATATTGTGCTGATTAGGTTGTTTGATTTTGTAGATTTGTGTTGGAGAGGAGATAGAATCTTCAGAATTTCAAACAGATTAAGTTTCTGAATTTACTGGTTCAGCGAATTTGTGTGACCAGCGAATTTAACTGACCTGCGAACTTGTCGGCGAAATTAAATCCAAAGGCGACTTTGGTAACCATATAATTTTCCACAGCGAAATTATCACGGTTTCGGCGACTTTATCAGTCGTAGACCTACGAAATTAACAGCGAATTTGACCAGCGAAATTGTCTCAGCGTACTAGACCTGCCTGCGAAATTAACCTGAACTGACTTAGCGAAAATAACCAGCGAAGTTGCTTACTAGCAAATTTAAAAACCAGCAAATTTAAAAGGGTGGAAGATTTTTTGGCAAGCGTAACTAAAAATTCACGTTTTTTGAAAATAAAAATTGATCCGTAGCTCGTTTGACAGAACCGTCTGCACCGTTAAATTCCTTGCATTTTTAGGAAAAAGACTCTGGAAAATCCCGAATTCGGTTTTTGACTTTATATATCATTGGATTCGTCTTTTCGAGACGATTCTAACGGTGTAATTTGGTAACCACTGTTTTCGGAGAATATTTTGTACGGTTTTATCAGTCTGCAACGTTAAAATGCCAAACATGTCTACTTTGAATGAGCTGTTGAAAATGGAGCATGAGGTTGGCACTACCAACAAACCACCTAAGATGATGAAGATGGAAAATTACTTGACATGGAAGGATCGTTTTCAATCCTTCATTGAATATCAGGACACTCGCATGTGGATATGCATTGAAGATGGGTACACAAACCCAACACACGACTTTGAGGGCAGACCACGTAGAATGCCTATGTAAACATGGAAGATGCTGATAAAAAGATGTATGAGGCTGAAAAGAGAGCCTTGGCTGCAATCAAAATGTCCTTGCCTGATAGCATCAAGGATACCTTCAAGAAGTACACAAATTCAAAGGATATGTGGGATGCATTAGAGAAAAGATACGCGGGAAATGCAGATGTCAAGAAGAACAAAGTTGATCTACTGAAGAAGCAGTTCACTGTTTTCAAGTACATGAAACATGAGTCACTTGAGGACATCATCACTCGTTACTACCATCTGCTGTCAGAAATGGAAAACTATGAGATCGATTGCTATTCTGACGTCGAGAAGAATGACAAGCTGCTCGATGCCTTACCTACCAAGTGGAATATCTACACTCTCATGATCAAGGGAGAAGCAGATTATGAGACAAAAGAGCTTGAAGAAGTAGTTGGCAAGCTGAGAGCTTATGAGCTCAGTATGAAGAAGAAAGACACTGGATATGATCAGGTTCAAGATCCAGCGATTTACAATGGGCTTACATCTTTTTCATCTCACAACGCTTCTAGTGACTCTGCTACTGCGTTTCTATCGTGTGAGAATGAGCAGGTCTCAGTGAATGAGGATGGTGATGTTTGTTTTGTAGCTGCTTCAGGAGGATCAACAGGAGCCAAGAGAACATCAGCTTCTAAGCAGAGTAGTGGTGTTAAGTCGATGCCTATGAGTGTGAAGTCTGCTGAAGAACATTTGGCTCTACTTGCTTCGTTTGTTGCTTCTCATGAGAATTACATTCAGGGTAAGATTTCTGATCCTGCCACTCTAGATGAAGATTATAATCAGATTGACCCTGATGATCTTGAAGATATGGATTTGCAATGGTAAATGGCCATGATTACTAGACGAGTGAAGAGATTTATGAACCGAACAGGAAGGAAGTTTATAGGAAAGACTGTTGGTTTCGATAAGACCAAAGTGAGATGCTTCAACTGTCAAAGTTATGGGCATTTCGCTAGGGAATGTCAAAAACAAAAGCAGGAGACTTCGAGTCAGAGTTCAAACAATAGGAATGCATCAAACAACTCTAACTCGAGAGCGCTGATCTCTACAGCTAGAGAAGGTTCATATGACTGGAGTGTTCACTTGGAAAATAATGACAATGTCACACAGGCATTCATGGCAGAGATAACTCCGGTTGATGATGGTGAAGCTACTGTGGCAGATGCTGAAACAAAAGTGGATGCTGAGGCTGAGTTGAAGAAAGAGAGTAAAGCTGAAGAAAAGAAGGCTGATCAGACAACAGACGCTGAAGAAGAAAAGCAAAAGTCTGGCCATGAAAAGGAAGCTGAAGAAAAGGAAGCTGAATACAAAAGAGTGAAAGCTCAGCTTGCGGCTCTCATGGCCAACCTTGATAAACAAACAGGAGAGGTAAAGTCTAATTATGTGTGTTTAAAATGTCGTGAACTACAGGGTGAGGTAGACAGGTTGTCAACACAAAACCAAAGTCTGGTGGGCGAGATGTCTAACATTAAAGAATCTAACTTTTTTGCTAAAAGAAACGAATCTTCATACTTGAAGAAGATAAAAGGTTATGAAAGTAAAATTGAAGCGTTAACCTGCAAATTAAATGAAAAACTTCAAGTCATAGACTTAGATCATGAAATGATGGCTGAGAAAACAAAAGAGATTTCTGAAAAATGCAAAGAGTCGTCAAATGCACAACTCAAAATTGTTGAACTTGAAAAGAAATTAGGTCAATTCAGGGACTCTATTTTTGTAATGAAACACATGATGAGTGGCTTAAAGAAAAGTAATGACAAAACTGGTGTGGGCTTTCATGGTTTCAATGAAGTTCCACCTCCTGTTAGTCATGACTATTCTTTCTTGCCTGATGAAGATGAGCTCATGGACTTTTTGTCAACATCACCAAGTAGTTCCATATCAAGTCAAGGAAATGTGTCTGAGTGTGATGATGCTAAGAAGGATAATAACAGCAAACCTGTTTTGAAAAAGAAAACATCACATCCTAAGAATCAGAATCCAACCTTTGTTAAAAAGATTAATTTTGTTCAAGGAAGTGACATGAAAAATGAAACTGCTGTTATTGAAAACGAATCGAATGTAGAGTTTGTTAAAAATAAGAACATTGAAAAAGCTGAAATTAAGCAAACTAAAGAAAATCCTTCCAAGGCATCATCATCAAAACCTGAATCTAGTTCAAAGGCTTAAGATAAGAAGTCTTCAAAAAAGAAATCGTGCTTCAAATGTCACACCAAGGGATATGTAGCTAGCTGTTGTCCTAACAAAAAGAGTGAAGCACAAATTAGTGAGAAACAGAGAGGGAAATCACCTGAGAAGAAAGGTGATAATCAGGAGAAGGTTGAAAGTTCTCCAAAGAAATCAATCAAGCAACCAGAGGGTGTTGCTGTTGGTGTAGATAAGGCTGAAAAAGGAACTCCACAAGTTCCTCGTTTTCAAAGAAATCAACCAAGATTTCAGCCTAAATCTCCAACAGGAAGATATGAGAGACCTAGAAGCAGTTCACCCAGAATGAACAATAATAATACAAATAATTTCAGGAGTCAAGGTCAATATCAAAATCGATACCAAAATGATGGTGGTCGAACTTTTTATAACAATGGCTTTAGAAATTACATCAATAATGCTTCTTGGAATCAAAATTCAAGGTACCAAAATCAAAATTTCCAAAGGTCAAATAGTCCAAACACATATAGGAACCCTCAGGACCAAAGACCTAGTGGAAATCAAAATCAAATTCCATCAACAGGTCTGAGATCCAAGACTCCTGTTAGGAGTAATGGATATTGGATGGATGTTCAAGTGGTTGGTGAATTTGGACGACCCAAGACCATTAAGGCTTGGGTCCCCCAATCTAACTAATTTCTTGGTTGGTGTGTGCAGGAGCTGCTAAGGAGGATTATCAACTTGTGGTATGTTGATAGTGGCTGCTCCAGGCACATGACGGGGGATGCGAGATTGTTAACTGAGTTTGAAGATTATGATGGTGGACATGCGAATTTTGCGGGTGCTAAAGGTGGTAGAATTACAGGACGAGGAAAAGTGACCAATGGGAAGATCACACTGGACAAAGTGAACTATGTTGAGCAGCTTAAACACAATCTGATGAGTGTGTCACAAGTCTGCGACAAGGGTCATTCGGTCCATTTTACCAAGAATGAAGCATTAGTATTGAAACCAGGTTTGAAGATTCCGGATGATTGGATAGTGATGCGAGCGCCAAGGAGAAATGACACTTATGTCATGGACATGGGTGCTAAGGATCCGACTGCTGTGGTGGCGTGTTTACTATCAAGAGCATCTAAAGCTGAATCGATGTTGTGGCACAGACGCATGGCCCATATTCACTATCGAAAAATGAATTACATCGAGTTGACACACTAGATAACCTGGCAGATCTTTATACTAAAGCTTTTGACAGGGCTCGCTTTGAACATTTAGTCGAACTCAACGGGATGAGGAATCCTGAATAACTTGTTTTTCATAAGAATTTGTGTAAATAGTTTACTGGTTTCTTAAAAATCAAAAATACAAAAACACTGAAAAATCAAAAACATAAAAATATAGAAAATTAAAAATGAGTTATCACTGTGTGAAAAAGAAGAAATGATAGTACATCAACAAATTAGACTGTCACACTCAAATTGAAATTAAATTGCTTAAGTGTGATAGCAGCTTCATCATACGATGTACCAGTAGGCAAAAAGCATGAAATAATCAACTTACCAATGTGATATAAACATAAAAGCACTGAATATGAGTGGGGAACACATCAGTGGTGTATGGTTTAATGACCTTAAATCTTGCATTGATAGATTGCCAAAATCTGAAGTTTTGGGTCTTTATATTGTTATTTCATCTGGGGATATCAGGGTTGTCCTTCTGCTGCATCCAGATACATGCTGACCTAGGCACAACCAAGATATCTTAAAAGAGCAAAAAATGCCAAATCCCATAGATGAAGAAGCTCTCATAGAGAGTCATTCAAAATGTGCAAAATGCTTAATTCGTGCCAAAAATGGTATTTGTCAAAGCCCTCGTTAGATATTTTGGTCTCTTTGATGTACGGAAGTACTGACATGTTCACCAATTATATAAACTTTGAAAAATAAAACGAATGAATTCAGTATACTCACCTACTACGATGAATCTTTGTGCATACCTTTATTGCGGGGGTATATCCTGAAGTGGGACACGCTAGTATTTTAGTATAATAATATTACCTTACCGTATCATACGTATTGGTACTTGAAATGTTCATGCATTTTGTTTAAGTGGACAAACATACTGGTAATCGTCTTGGACTGATTTTCACGAAAAATTAAATAAAGAATTATCTAATAGTGTGAAACAGTTTGATTGTGCTGATATGATCTTCTTACCAGTGATTCTCTCAAAAATAGAGTGTTTATTACTTTTGTTATTTACTTGCTTTCAGAAAATATAAAAAAATCCAAAAATAGTGTCTTTTTTTGTTTAAAATTCTTAACGTACGGAAAACTGTTATTCTTGGAGGAATTGTTACTGATAGGGGGAGATGGTGATAGAAAGTGAGTTCAAAATTTTAAATCATGCGGGTTATAGGGTGTGTGATTAAAAAGTTTTGCGTGTTGGTGATAAATTGAAAATGCTTAATCTGTGATATAATCTCTTGCATAACAATAATTTATTCAACTGTGTTGAAAAATTCTTATGGTTTCTCGAGATGTTGGTTTTATAGTATACAGATTGAAGTTTTATGTTGCTGAGAAGTTAAAGTGATGAGTTGCTGTGAAGAGGTGAGAGTTTGATTGGATGCATGGTAGAACCTCCTTTTTATATTGCAGACAAAGTTGAAGAGTTTGATGATTGCTATACAAATGTTGAACTGGAATTTACTCAAACGCTAAAGTTTTTGGGGATTTGGTGATTGGATGCATCAGTTTAGGGGGAGTCTGTTGCTGACAGAAGCTGTTAAAGCTGAAGCTATCCAAAGACCAAAGACAGTGCAAGATGACTGAAGACAAAGTTATTTTATGAAGCTATTAAGATAAAATATTGGCCAAAGATAAAATATTGGCCAAAGCTATTAAGATAAAATATAGGCCAAAGCTGACAAAAGGCGTAAGGTTCACAATGGTGTAAAATTAAAATGGCCAAAGCTGAACTGGAATTTACTCAAACGCTAAAGTTTACGAAGATTTTTCAATGCCGAGAACGTCGATCAGAGAGTAAAAAAGGCGTAAGGTTCACAATGGTGTAAAATTAAAATGGGATATATCGGGCTAGGATTCGAGTTACAGGAACAAGGGCCAAACCAACCACCCAAGAATGGAATCGTCGAGCGAAAACACTTGACAACCTCCTAGAAGTAGCTTTTCTTGCCACCAGACCTGTCTCCATCAATTAGGAATCTGATGTGGTCACTAAACACATTCCTTAAATTGCAGCCATTTGTTGAGTGTTTTTTTGTTGTGTCTAATCCGTATATAAATCACCATTGCCCTTGATTTTCTTGACTGTATATCTCTTAAATGTCAACATATACACGTGTGATTTAGTTTACAAAGATTTTTCAATGCCGAGAACCTAGATCAGAGAGTAAAAAAGGCATAGCGTTCACAATGGTGTAAAATTAAAATGGGATATACCGGGCTAGGATTCGAGTTACAGGAACAAGGGCCAAACCAACCACCCAAGAATGGAATAGTCGAGCGAAAACACTTGACAACCTCCTAGAAGCAGCTTTTCTTGCCACCAGACCTTTCTACATCAATTAGGAATCTGATGCCGTCACTAAACACATTCCTTAAATTGTAGCCATTTGTTGAGTGTTTTTTTTTTGTGTCTAATCCGCATATATATCACCATTGCCCTTGATTTTCTTAACCGTATATCTCTTAAATGTCAACATATACACGTGTGATTTAGTTTACGAAGATTTTTCAATGCCGAGAACCTAGATCAGAGAGTAAAAAAGGCATAAGGTTCACAATGGTGTAAAATTAAAATGGGATATACCGGGCTAGGATTCGAGTTACAGGAACAAGAGCCAAACCAACCACCCAAGAATGGAATCGTCGAGCGAAAACACTTGACAACCTCCTAGAAGCAGCTTTTCTTGCCACCAGACCTTTTTACATCAATTAGGAATCTGATGTCGTCACTAAACACATTCACTAAATTGTAGCCATTTGTTGAGTGTTTTTTTGGTGTCTAATCCGCATATATATCAGCATTGCTCTTGATTTTCTTGAATGTATATCTCTTAAATGTCAACATATACACGTGTGATTTAGTTTACGAAGATTTTTCAATGTCGAGAAACTCGATCAGAGAGTAAAAAAGGCGTAAGGTTCACAATGGTGTAAAATTAAAATGGGATATACCGAGCTAGGATTCGAATTACCGGAGCAAGGGCCAAACCAACCACCCAAGAGTGGAATCGTTGAGCGAAAACACTTGACAAGCTCCTAGAAGCAGCTTTTCATGCCATCAGACCTTTCTCCATCAATTAGGAATCTGATGCTGTCACTAAATACATTCCTTAAATTTTAGCCATTTGTTGAGTGTTTTTTTGTTGTCTAATCCGCATATATATGACCATTGCTCTTGATTTTCTTGACTGCATATCTCTTAAATGTCAACATATACACGTGTGATTTAGTTTAGCAAGATTTTTCAATGCCGAGAACCTCGATCTGAGAGAAAAAAAGGCGTAAGGTTCACAATGGTGTAAAATTAAATTGGGATGTACCGGGCTAGGATTCGAGTTACAGGAACAAGGGCCAAACCAACGACCCAAGAATGGAATCGTCGTGGTAAAACGCTTGACAACCTCCAAGAAGCAGCTTTTCTTGCAACCAGACCTTTCTCCATCAATTAGGAATTTGATGCCGTCACTAAACACATTCCTTAAATTGTAGCCATTTGTTGAGTGTTTTTTTTTGGTGTCAAATCCTATATAAATCACCATTGCCCTTGATTTTCTTGACTGTATATCTCTTAAATGTCAACATATACACGTGACATTTAGTTTACGAAGATTTTTCAATGCCGAGAACCTCGATCAGAGAGTAAAAAAGGCGTAAGGTTCACAATGGTGTAAAATTAAAATGGGATATACCGGGCTAGGATTCGAGTTACAGGAACAAGGGCCAAACCAACCACCCAAGAATGGAATCGTCGAGCGAAAAGACTTGACACCCTCCTAGAAGCAGCTTTTCTTGCCACCAGGCCGTTCTCCATCAATTAGGAATCTGATGCCGTCACTAAAGACATTACTTAAATTGTAGCCATTTGTTGAGTGTTTTTTTTGGAGTCTAATCCGCATATATATCTCCATTGCCCTTGATTTTCTTGACTGTATATCTCTTATATGTCAACATATACACGTGTGAATTAGTTTACGAAGATTTTTCAATGCCGAGAACCTTGATCAGAGAGTAAAAAAGCGTAAGGTTCACAATGGTGTAAAATTAAAATGGGATATACCGGGCTAGGAATCGAGTTACAGGAACAAGGGCCAAACCAACCACCCAAGAATGGAATCGTTGAGCGAAAACACTTGACAACTCCTAGAAGCAGCTTTTCTTGCCCCCCAGACCTTTCTCCATCAATTAGGAATCTGATGCGGTCACAAAACACATTCCTTAAATTGTAGCCATTTGTTGAGTGTTTTTGTTGGTGTCTAATCCACATATATATCACCATTGCCCTAAATTTTATTGAGTGTATATCTCTTAAATGTCAACATATACACGTGTGGTTTAGTTTACGGAGATTTTTCATTGTCGAGAACCTCGATCAGAGAGTAAAAAAGGCGTAAGGTTCACAATGGTGTAAAATTAAAATGGGATATACCAGGCTAGGATTCGAGTTACAGGAACAAGGGCCAAACCAACCACCCAAGAATGGAATCGTCGAGCGAAAACACGTGACAACCTCCTAGAAGCAGCTTTTCTTGCCACCAGACCTTTCTCCATCAATTAGGAATCTGATGCGGTCACAAAACACATTCCTTAAATTGTAGCCATTTGTTGAGTGTTTTTTTTGGTGTCTAATCCACATATATATCACCATTGCCCTTAATTTTCTTGACTGTATATCTCTTAAATGTCATCATATACACGTGTGATTTAGTTTACGGAGATTTTTCATTGTCGAGAACCTCGATCAGAGAGTAAAAAAGTCGTAAGGTTGACAATGGTTTAAAATTAAAGTGGGATATACCGGGCTAGGATTCGAGTTACAGTAACATGGACCAAACCAACCACCCAAGAATGGAATCGTCGAGCGAAAACACTTGACAACCTCCTAGAAGCAGTTTTTCTTGCCACCAGACCTTTCTCCATCAATTAGAAATCCGATGCGGTCACTAAACACATTCCTTAAATTGTAGCCATTTGTTGAGTGTTTTTTTTGGTGTCTAATCCGCATATATATATAGGGGACCGCTAGAATGAGAACCACCCCGAGTTATGAGAACCCCGAGAACCACACCATCCGGGGCGCCGTTGACCAAGATTTTTTTTTACAACTAGATGTGTATATTATAAACATATTCGTAAAAAAAAAAAAAATTAAACGGCGCGGCCGAGGGGCTAGTTTTTTACACCACAAGTTTGGTGTAAAAAAAATAATAATAATAAAAACACCAAACTTGTGGCGTAAAAAACTACCCCCTCGTCCGCGCCGTATAAATTTTTTTTTTACGAATGTGTTTATAATATACACATCTAGTTGTAAAAAAAAATCTTGGTCAACGGCGCCTCGGATGGTGTGGTTCTCGCGGTTCTCATAACTCGGGGTGGTTCTCATTCTAGCGGCCCCCTATATATATATACATATATATATATCACCATTGCCCTTGATTTTCTTGATTGTATATCTCTTAAATGTCAACATATACACGTGTGATTTAGTTTACGAAGATTTTTCATTGCCGTGAACCTCGATCAGAGAGTAAAAAAGGCGTAAGGTTCACAATGGTGTAAAATTAAAATGTGATATACCGGGCTAATATTCAAGTTACAGGAACAAGGGCCAAACCAACCACCCAAGAATGGAATCGTCGAGCGAAAACACCTAACAACCTCCTAGAAGCAGTTTTTCTTGCCACAAGACCTTTCTCTATCAATTAGGAACCTGATGCCATCACTAAACACTTTCTTAAATTGTAGCCATTTGTTGAGTTTTTTTTTTGGTGTCTAATCCGCTTATATATAACACCATTGCCCTTGGTTTTCTTGACTGTACATCTCTTAAATGTCAACATATACACGTGAGATTTAGTTTACGAAGATTTTTCGATGCCGAGAACCTCGATCAGAGAGTAAAAAAGGCGTAAGGTTCACCATGGTGTAAAATTAAAATGGGATATACCGGGCTAGGATTCGAGTTACAGGAATAAGGGCCAAACCAACCACTGAAGAATGGAATCGTCGAGCGAAAACACTTGACAACCTCCTAGAAGCAGCTTTTCTTACCACCAGACCTTTCTGCATCAATTAGGAATCTGATGCCGTCACTAAACACATTCCTTAAATTGTAGCCATTTGTTGAGTGTTTTTTTGTGTCTAATCCGCATATATATCTCCATTGCCCTTGATTTTCTTGACTGTGTATCTCTTAAATGTCAACATATACACGTGTGATTTAGTTTACAAAGATTTTTCAATACCAAAAACCTCGATCAGAGAGTAAAAAAGGCGTAAACAATTGTGTAAAATTAAAATGGGATATACCGGGCTAGGATTCGAGTTACAGGAACAAGGGCCAAACCAACCACCCAAGAATGTAATCGTCGAGCGAAAACACTTAACAACCTCCTAGAAGCACATTTTCTTGCCACCAGACCTTTCTCCATCAATTAGGAATCTGATGCCATCACTAAACACATTCCTTAAATTGTAGCCATTTGTTGAGTGTTTTTTTTTGTGTCTAATCCGCAAATATATCACCATTGCCCTTGATTTTCTTAACAGTATATCTCTTAAATGTCAACATATACACGTGTGATTTAGTTTAAGAACTTTTATCGATGCCGAGAATCTCGATCAGAGAGTAAAAAAGGCGTAAGGTTCACAATGGTGTAAAATTAAAATGGGATATACCGGGCTAGGATTCGAGTTACAGGAACAAGGGCCAAACCAACCACACAAGAATGTAATCGTCGAGCGAAAATACTTGAGAACCTCCTAGAAGTAGTTTTCTTGCCACCAGTCCTTTCTCCTTCAATTAGGAATCTGTTACCGTCACTAAACACATTCCTTAAATTGTAGCCACTTGTTGACTGTTTTTTTGGTGTCTAATCCGCATATATATCACCATTGCCCTTGATTTTCTTGACTGTATATCTCTTAGATGTCAACATATACACGTGTGATTTAGTTTACGAAGATTTTTCAATGGGGAGAACCTTGATCAGAGAGTAAAAAAGGCGTACAGGTTCACAATGGTGTAAAATTAAAATGAGATATACCGGGCTAGGATTCGAGTTACAAGAACAAGGGCCAAACCAACCACCAAAGAATGGAATCGTCGAGCGAAAACACTTGACAACCTCCTAGAAATAGCTTTTCGTGCCAACAGACCTTTCTCCATCAATTAGGAATCTGATGCCGTCACTAAACTCATTCCTTAAATTGTAGCCATTTGTTGAGTGTTTTTTTGTGTCTAATCGGCTTATATATCACCATTGCCCTTGATTTTCTTGACCGTATATCTCTTAAATGTCAACATATACACGTGTGATTTAGTTTACGAAGATTTTTCAATGCCGAGAACCTCGATCAGAGAATAAAAAAGGCGTAAGGTTCACAATGGTGTAAAATTAAAATGGGATATACCGGGCTAGGATTCGAGTTATAGGAACAAGGGCCAAACCAACCACCCAAGAATGGAATCGTCAAGCGAAAACACTTGACAACCTCCTAGAAGCAGCTTTTCTTGCCACCAGACCTTTCTCCATCAATTAGGAATCTGATGCCGTCAGTAAACACTTTCATTAAATTGTAGCCATTTGTTGACTATTTTTTTGGGTGTCTAATCCGCATATATATCACCATTGCCCTTGATTTTCTTGACTGTATATCTCTTAAATGTCAACGTATACACGTGTGATTTAGTTTACGAAGATTTTTCAATGCCGAGAACCTCGATCAGAGAGTAAAAAAGGTGTAAGGTTCACAATGGTGTAAAATTAAAATGGGATATACCGGGCTAGGATTCGAGTTACAGGAACAAGGGCCAAACAAACCACCCAAGAATGGAATCGTCGAGCGAAAACACTTGACAACCTACTAGAAGCAGCTTTTCTTGCCACCAGACCTTTCACGATCAATTAGGAATCTGATGCCGTCACTAAACACATTCCTTAAATTGTAGCCATTTGTTGACTGTTTTTTTTTTGTGTCTAATCCGCATATATATCACCATTGCCCTTGATTTTCTTAACTGTATATCTCTTAAATGTCAACATATACACGTGCGATTTAGTTTATGAAGATTTTTCAATGCCGATAACCTCGATCACATAGTAAAAAAGGCGCAAGGTTCACCATGTTGTAAAATTAAAATGGGATATACCGGTCTAGGATTCGAGTTACAGGAACAAGGGCCAAACCAACCACCCAAGAATGGAATCGTCGAGCGAAAACACTTGACAACCTCCTAGAAGCAGCTTTTCTTGCCACCAGACCTTTCTCCATCAATTAGGATTCTGATGACGTCACTAAACACATTCCTTAAATTGTAGCCATTTGTTGAGTGTTTTTTTTTTTGTGTCTAATCCGCATATATATCACCATTGATTTTCTTGACTGTATATCTCTTAAATGTCAACATATACACGTGTGATTTAGTTTACGAAGATTTTTCAATGCCAAGAACCTCGATCGGAGAGTAAAAAATGCTTAAGGTTCACAATGGTGTAAAATTAAAATGGGATATACCGGGCAAGGATTCGAGTTACCGGAACAAGGGCCAAACCAACCTCCTAGAAGCAGCTTTTCTTGCTACCAGACCTTTTTCCATCAATTAGGTATCTGATGCCGTCATTAAACACATTCCTTAAATTGTAGCCATTTTTTGAGTGTTTTTTTGGTGTCTAATCCGCATATATATCACCATTTCCCTTGATTTTCTTGACTGTATATCTCTTAAATGTCAATATATACACGTGTGATTTATTTTACGAAGATTTTTAAATGCCGAGAACCTCGATTAGAGAGTAAAAAAGGCGTAACTTTCACAATGGTGTAAAATTAAAATGGGATATACCTGACTAGGATTCGAGTTACAGGAACAAGGGCCAAACCAACCACCCAAGAGTGGAATCATCGAGCGAAAACACTTGACAACGTCCTAGAAGCAGCTTTTCTTGCCACCAGACCTTTCTCCATCAATTAGGTATCTGATGCCGTCAGTAAACACATTCCTTAAATTGTAGCCATTTGTTGAGTGTTTTTTTGTGTGTCTAATCCGCATATGTATCACCATTGCCCTTGATTTTCTTGATTGTATATCTCTTAAATGTCAACATATACACGTGTGATTTAGTTTACGAAAATTTTTCAATGCCGAGAACGTCGAGAAGAGAGTAAAAAAGGCGTAAGGTTCACAATGGTGTAAAATTAAAATGGGATATACCGAGCTAGGATTCTAGTTACAGGAACAAGGGCCAAACCAACCACCCAAGAATGGAGTCGTCAAGCGAAAACACTTGACAACCTCCTAGAAGCAGCTTTTCTTGCCACTAGACCTTTCTCCATCAATTAGCAATCTGATGCCGTCAGTAAACACATTCCTTAAATTGTAGCCATTTGTTGACTGTTTTTTGGGTGTCTAATCCGCATCTATATCACCATTGCCCTTGATTTTCTTGACTGTATATCTCTTAAATGTCAACATATACATGTGTGTTTTAGTTTACGAAGATTTTTGAATGCCGAGAACCTCGATCAGAGAATAAAAATGGCGTATGGTTCACAATGGTGTAAAATTAAAATGGGATATACCGGGATAGGATTCGAGTTACAGGAACAAGGGCCAAACCAACCACCCAAGAATGGAATCGTTGAGCGAAAACAGTTGACAACTTCCTAGAAGCAGCTTTTCTTGCCAGCAGACCTTTCTCCATTAATTAGGAATTTGATGCCGTCACTAAACACATTCCTTAAATTGTAGCCATTTGTTGACTGTTTTTTTTTTGTGACTAATCTGCATATATAACACCATTGGCCTTGATTTTCTTGACATTATATCTCTTAAATGTCAACATATACACGTGTGATTTGGTTTACGAAGATTTTTCAATGCCGAGAACCTCGATCAGAGATTAAAAAAGGTGTAAGGTTCACAATGGTGTAAAATTAAAATGGGATATAACGGGCTAGGATTCGAGTTACAGGAATAAGGGCCAAACCAACCTCCTAGAGGCAGCTTTACTTGCCAACAGACCTTTCTCCATCAATTTGGAATCTGATGCCATCACTAAACACATTCCTTAAATTGTAGCCATTTGGTGAGCGTTTTTTTTTTTTTTTTTGTGTCTAATCCGTATATATATCACCATTGCCCTTGATTTTCTTGACTGTATATCTCTTAAATGTCAACATATACACGTGTGATTTAGTTTACGAAGATTTTTCAATGCCATGAACCTCGATCAGAGATTAAAAAAGGTGTAAGGTTCACAATGGTGTAAAATTAAAATGGGATATACCGGGCTAGGATTCGAGTTACAGGAATAAGGGCAAAACCAACCTCCTAGAAGCAGCTTTTCATGCCACCAAACCTTTTTCCATCAATTAGGAATCTGATACCGTCACTAAACACATTCCTTAAATTGTAGCCATTTGTTGAGTGTTTTTTTTTGTGTCTAATCCGCATATACATCACCATTTCCCTTGATTTTCTTGACTGTATATCTCTTAAATGTCAGCATATACACGTGTGATTTAGTTTACGAAGATTTTTCAATGCCGAGAACCCAGATCACAGAGTAAAAAAGGCGTAAGGTTAACAATAGTGTAAAATTAAAATGGGGTATACTGTGCTAGGATTCGAGTTACAGGAACAAGGGCCAAACCAACCACCCAAGAATGGAATTGTCGAGCGAAAACACTTGACAATCTCATAGAAGCAGCTTTTCTTGCCACCAGACCTTTCTCCATCAGTTAGGAATCTGATGCCGTCACTAAACACATTCATTAAATGGTAGCCATTTGTTGACAGTTTTTTTTGGGTGTCTAATCTGCATATATATCACCATTGCCCTTGATTTTCTTGACTGTATATCTCTTAAATGTCAACATATACACGTGTGATTTGGTTTATGAAGATTTTTCAATGCCGAGAACCTCGATCAGAGTGTAAAAAAGGCGTAAGGTTCACAATGGTGTAAAATTAAAATGGGATATACAGGGCTAGGATTCGAGTTACAGGAACAAGGGCCAAACCAACCACCAAAGAATGGAATCGTCGAGCGAAAACACTTGACAAACTCCTAGAAGCAGCTTTTCTTGCCACCAGACCTTTCTCAATCAATTAGGAATCTGATGCCGTCACTAAACACATTCCTTAAATTGTAGCCATTTGTTGACTGTTTTTTTTGGTGACTAATCTGCATATATAACACCATTGGCCTTGATTTTCTTGACTTTATATCTCTTAAATGTCAACATATACACGTGTGATTTGGTTTACGAAGATTTTTCAATGCCGAGAACCTCGATCAGAGATTGAAAAAGGTGTAAGGTTCACAATGGTGTAAAATTAAAATGGGATATAATGGGCTAGGATTCGAGTTACAGGAATAAGGGCCAAACCAACCTCCTAGAAGCAGCTTTTCTTGCCACCAGACCTTTTTCCATCAATTAGGAATCTGATGCGGTCACTAAACACATTCCGTAAATTGTAGCCATTTGTTGAGTGTTTTTTTTGGTGTCTAATCCGCATATATATCACCATTTCCCTTGATTTTCTTGACTGTATATCTCTTAAATGTCAACATATACACGTGTGATTTATTTTACGAAGAGTTTTCAATGCCGAGAACCTCGATCAGAGAGTAAAAAAGGCATAAGTTTCCCAATGGTGTAAAATTAAAATGGGATATACCTGACTAGGATTCGAGTTACAGGAACAAGGGCCAAACCAACGAACTAAGAATGGAATCGTCGAGCGAAAACACTTGACAATCTCCTAGAAGTAGCTTTTCTTGCCACCAGACCTTTCTCCATCAATTAGGAATCTGATACCGTCACTAAACACATTCCTTAAATTGTAGCCATTTGTTGAGGGTTTTTTTGGTGTCTAATCCACATATATATCACCATTGCCCTTGATTTTCTTGACTGTATATCTCTTAAATGTCAACATATAAACGGATGATAACGTTTACGAAGCTTTTTCAATGCCGTGAACCTCGATCAGAGAGTAAAAAAGGCGTAAGGTTCACAATGGTGTAAAATTAAAATGGGATATACCGGGCTAGCATTCGAGTTACAATAACAAGGGCCAAACCAACTAACTAAGAATGGAATCGTCGAGCGAAAACACTTGACAACCTCCTAGAAGCAGCTTTTCTTGCCACCAGACCTTTCTCAATCAATTAGGAATCTGATGCCGTCACTAAACACATTCCTTAAATTGTAGCCATTTGTTGAGTGTTTTTTTGGTGTCTAATCCACATATATATCACCATTGCCCTTGATTTTCTTGACTGTATATCTCTTAAATGTCAACATATAAACGTATGATTTAGTTTACGAATATTTTTCAATGCCGTGAACCTCGATCAGAGAGTAAAAAAGGCGTAAGGTTCACAATGGTGTAAAATTAAAATGGGATATACCGGGCTAGGATTTGAGTTACCGGAACAAGGGACAAACCAACCTCCCAAGAATGGAATCGTCGGGCGAAAACACTTGACAACCTCCTAGAAGCAGCTTTTCTTGCCACCAGACCTTTCTCCATCAATTACGAATCTGATGCCGTCACTAAACACATTCCTTAAATTGTAGCCATTTGTTGAGTGTTTTTTTTGGTGTCTAATCCGCATATATATCACCATTGCCCTTGATTTTCTTAACTGTATATCTCTTAAATGTCAACATATACACGTGAGATTTAGTTTCTGAAGATTTTTCAATGCCGAGAACCTCGATCAGAGAGTAAAAAAGGCATAAGGTTCACAATGGTCTAAAATTAAAATGGGATATACCGGGCTAGCATTCGAGTTATAGGAACAAGGGCCAAACCAACCACCCAAGAATGGAATCGTCGAGCAAAAACACATGACAACCACCTAGAAGCAACTTTTCTTACCACCAGAACTTTCTCCATCAATTAGGAATTTGATGCCGTCACTAAACACATTCCTTATATTGTAGCCATTTGTTGCGTGTTTTTTTTTTTCGTGTTTAATCAGCATATGTATCACCATTGCCCTTAATTGTCTTGACTGTATATCTCTTAATTGTCAACATATACACGTGTGATTTAGTTTACGAAGATTTTTCAATGCCGAGAACCTCGATAAGAGAGTAAAAAAGGCGTAAGGTTCACAATGGGGTAAAATTAAAATGGAATATACCGGGCTAGGATTCGAGTTATAGGAACAAGGGCCAAAGCAACCAACTAAGAATGGAATCGTCTAGCGAAAACACTTGACAAACTCCTAGAAGCAGCTTTTCTTGCCACCAGACCTTTCTCAATCAATTAGGAATCTGATGCCGTCACTAAACACATTCCTTAAATTGTAGCCATTTGTTGAGTGTTTTTTTGGTGTCTAATCCACATATATATCACCATTGCCCTTGATTTTCTTGACTGTATATCTCTTAAATGTCAACATATAAACGTTTGATTTAGTTTACGAAGATTTTTCAATGCCGTGAACCTCGATCAGAGAGTAAAAAAGGCTTAAGGTTCACAATGGGGTAAAATTAAAATGGGATATACCGGGCTAGGATTCGAGTTACAGGAACAAGGGCCAAACCAACCACCAAAGAATGGAATCGTCGAGCGAAAACACTTGACAACCTCCTAGAAGCAGCTTTTCTTGCCACCAGACCATTCTCCTTTAATTAGGAATCTGATGCCGTCATTAAACACATTCCTTAAATTGTAGCCATTTGTTGAGTGTTTTTTTTTTTTGGTGTTTAATCAGCATATGTATCACCATTGCCCTTAATTGTCTTGACTGTATATCTCTTAATTGTCAACATATACACGTGTGATTTAGTTTACGAAGATTTTTCAATGCCGAGAACCTCGATAAGAGAGTAAAAAAGGCGTAAGGTTCACAATGGTGTAAAATTAAAATGGGATATACCGGGCTAGCATTCGAGTTACAGGAACAAGGGCCAAACCAACCACCCAAGAATGGAATCATCGAGCGAAAACATTTGACAACTTCCTAGAAGCAGCTTTTCTTGCCACCAGACCTTTCTCCATTAATTAGGAATTTGATGCCGTCACTAAACACATTCCTTATATTGTAGCCATTTGTTGCCTTTTTTTTTTTGGTGTCTAATCCGCATATATAACACCATTGGCCTTGATTATCTTGACTTTATATCTCTTAAATGTCAACATATACACGTGTGATTTGGTTTACGAAGATTTTTCAATGCCGAGAACCTCAATCAGAGTGTAAAAAAGGCGTAAGGTTCACAATGGTCTAAAATTAAAATCGGATATACCGGGCTAGCATTCGAGTTATAGGAACAAGGGCCAAACCAACCACCCAAGAATGGAATCGTCGAGCAAAAACACATGACAACCTCCTAGAAGCAACTTTTCTTGCCACCAGAACTTTCTCCATCAATTAGGAATTTGATGCCGTCACTAAACACATTCCTTATATTGTAGCCATTTGTTGCGTGTTTTTTTTTTGGTGTCTAATCCGTATATATAACACCATTGGCCTTGATTTTCTTGACTTTATATCTCTTAAATGTCAACATATACACGTGTGATTTGGTTTACGAAGATTTTTCAATGCCGAGAACCTCGATCAGAGTTTAAAAAAGGTGTAAGGTTCACAATGGTGTAAAATTAAAATGGGATATACCGGGCTAGGATTCGAGTTACAGGAATAAGGGCAAAACCAACCTCCTAGAAGCAGCTTTTCTTGCCACCAGACCTTTTTCCATCAATTAGGAATCTGATGCGGTCAATAAACACATTCCTTAAATTGTAGCCATTTGTTGAGTGTTTTTTTTGGTGTCTAATCCGCATATATATCACCATTTCCCTTGATTTTCTTGACTGTATATCTCTTAAATGTCAACATATACACGTGTGATTTATTTTACGAAGATTTTTCAATGCCGAGAGCCTCAATCAGAGAGTAAAAAAGGCGTAAGTTTCACAATGGTGTAAAATTAAAATGGGATATACCTGACTAGGATTCGAGTTACAGGAACAAGGGCCAAACCAACCACCCAAGAGTGGAATCGTCGAGCGAAAACACTTGATAACCTCCTAGAAGCAGCTTTTCTTGCCACCAGACCTTTCTCCATCTATTAGGAATCTGATGCCGTCACTAAACACATTTCTTAAATTGTAGCCATTTGTTGAGTGTTTTTTTTTGTGTCTAATCCACATATATATCACCATTGCCCTTGATTTTCTTGACTGTATATCTCTGAAATGTCAACATATACACGTGTGATTTTGTTTACAAAGATTTTTCAATGCCGAGAACCTCGATCAGAGAGTAAAAAAGGCGTAAGGTTCCAAGTGGTGTAAAATTAAAATGGGATATACCGGGCTAGGATTCGAGTTAGAGGAACAAGGGCCAAACCAACCACCAAAGAATGGAATCGTCGAGCGAAAACACGTGACAACCTCCTAGAAGCTACTTTTCTTGCCACCAGACCTTTCTCCATCAATTAGGAATCTGATGCCGTCAGTAAACACATTCCTTAAATTGTAGCCATTTGTTGAGTGTTTTTTTTTGTGTCTAATCCGCATATGTATCACAATTGCCGTTGATTTTCTTGACTTTATATCTCTTAAATGTCAACATATAAACCGATGATAAAGTTTACGAAGCTTTTTCAATGCCGTGAACCTCGATCAGAGAGTAAAAAAGGCGTAAGGTTCACAATGGTGTAAAATTAAAATGGGATATACCGGGCTAGCATTCGAGTTACAATAACAAGGGCCAAACCAACTAACTAGAATGGAATCGTCGAGCGAAAACACTTGACAACCTCCTAGAAGCAGCTTTTCTTGCCACCAGACCTTTCTCAATCAATTAGGAATCTGATGCCGTCACTAAACACATTCCTTAAATTGTAGCCATTTGTTGAGTGTTTTTTTGGTGTCTAATCCACATATATATCACCATTGCCCTTGATTTTCTTGACTGTATATCTCTTAAATGTCAACATATAAACGTATGATTTAGTTTACGAATATTTTTCAATGCCGTGAACCTCGATCAGAGAGTAAAAAAGGCGTAAGGTTCACAATGGTGTAAAATTAAAATGGGATATACCGGGCAAGGATTTGAGTTACCGGAACAAGGGACAAACCAACCACCCAAGAATGGAATCGTAGGGCGAAAACACTTGACAACCTCCTAGAAGCAGCTTTTCTTGCCACCAGACCTTTCTCCATCAATTAGGAATCTGATGCCGTCAGTAAACACTTTCATTAAATTGTAGCCATTTGTTGACTATTTTTTTGGGTGTCTAATCCGCATATATATCACCATTGCCATTGATTTTCTTGACTGTATATCTCTTAAATGTCAACGTATACACGTGTGATTTAGTTTACGAAGATTTTTCAATGCCGAGAACCTCGATCAGAGAGTAAAAAAGGTGTAAGGTTCACAATGGTGTAAAATTCAAATGGGATATACCGGGCTAGGATTCGAGTTACAGGAACAAGGGCCAAACAAACCACCCAAGAATGGAATCGTCGAGCGAAAACACTTGACAACCTCTTAGAAGCAGCTTTTCTTGCCACCAGAACTTTCTCCATCAATTAGGAATTTGATGCCGTCACTAAACACATTCCTTATATTGTAGCCATTTGTTGCGTGTTTTTTTTGTCTCTAATCCGCATATATATCACCATTGGCCTTGATTTTCTTGACTGTATATCACCTAAATGTCAACATATACACGTGTGATTTGGTTTACGAAGATTTTTCAAAGCCGAGAACCTCGATCTGAGTGTAAAAAAGGCGTAAGGTTCACAATGGTGTAAAATTAAAATAGGATATACCGGGCTAGGATTCGAGTTACAGGAACAAGGGCCAAACCAACCAACTAAGAATGGAATCGTTGAGAGAAAACACTTGATAACCTCCTAGAAGCAGCTTTTCTTGCCACCAGACCTTTCTCCATCAATTAGGAATCTGATGCCGTCACTAAACATATTCCTTAAATTGTAGCCATTTGTTGAGTGTTTTTTTGGTGTCTAATCCACATATATATCACCATTGCCCTTGATTTTCTTGACTGTATATCTCTTAAATGTCAACATATAAACGTTTGATTTAGTTTACGAAGATTTTTCAATGCCGTGAACCTCGATCAGAGAGTAAAAAAGGCGTAAGGTTCACAATGGGGTAAAATTAAAATGGGATATACCGGGCTAGGATTCGAGTTACAGGAACAAGGGCCAAACCAACCACCAAAGAATGGAATCGTCGAGCGAAAACACTTGACAACCTCCTAGAAGCAGCTTTTCTTGCCACCAGACCATTCTCCTTTAATTAGGAATCTGATGCCGTCATTAAACACATTCCTTAAATTGTAGCCATTTGTTGAGTGTTTTTTTTTTTTGGTGTTTAATCAGCATATGTATCACCATTGCCCTTAATTGTCTTGACTGTATATCTCTTAATTGTCAACATATACACGTGTGATTTAGTTTACGAAGATTTTTCAATGCCGAGAACCTCGATAAGAGAGTAAAAAAGGCGTAAGGTTCACAATGGTGTAAAATTAAAATGGGATATACCGGGCTAGCATTCGAGTTACAGGAACAAGGGCCAAAGCAACCAACTAAGAATGGAATCGTCTAGCGAAAACACTTGACAAACTCCTAGAAGCAGCTTTTCTTGCCACCAGACCTTTTTCAATCAATTAGGAATCTGATGCCGTCACTAAACACATTCCTTAAATTGTAGCCATTTGTTGAGTTTTTTTTGGTGTCTAATCCGCATAAATATCACCATTGCCCTTGATTTTCTTGACTGTATATCTCCTAAATATCAACATATACACGTGTGATTTGGTTTACGAAGATTTTTCAATGCCGAGAACCTCGATCAGAGAGTAAAAAAGGCGTAAGGTTCACAGTGGTGTAAAATTAAAATGGGATATACTGGGCTAGGATTCGAGTTAGAGGAACAAGGGCCAAACCAACCACCAAAGAATGGAATCGTCGAGCGAAAACACGTGACAACCTCCTAGAAGCTACTTTTCGTGCCACCAGACCTTTCTCCATCAATTAGGAATCTGATGCCGTCAGTAAACACATTCCTTAAATTGTATCCATTTGTTAAGTGTTTTTTTTGGTGTCTAATCCGCATATGTGTCACAATTGCCCTTGATTTTCTTGATTGTATATCTCTTAAATGTCAACATATACACGTGTGATTTAGTTTACGAAAATTTTTCAATGCCGAGAACGTCGAGCAGAGAGTAAAAAAGGCGTAAGGTTCACAATGGTGTAAAATTAAAATGGGATATACCGGGCTAGGATTCGAGTTACAGGAACAAGGGCCAAATCAACCACCAAAGAATGGAATCGTCGAGCGAAAACACTTGACAACCTCCTAGAAGCAGCTTTTCTTTCCACCAGACCTTTCTCCTTCAATTAGGAATCTGATGCCGTCATTAAACACATTCCTTAAATGAGTGTTTTTTTTTGTGTTTAATCCGCATATGTATCACGATTGCCCTTGATTGTCTTGACTGTATATCTCTTAAATGTCAAAATATACACGTGTGATTTAGTTTACGAAGATTTTTCAATGCCGAGATCCTCGATAAGAGAGTAAAAAAGGCGTAAGGTTCACAATGGTGTAAAATTAAAATGGGATATACCGGGCTAGCATTCGAGTTATAGGAACAAGGGCCAAAGCAACCAACTAAGAATGGAATCGTCTAGCGAAAACACTTGACAAACTCCTAGAAGCAGCTTTTCTTGCCACCAGACCTTTCTCAATCAATTAGGAATCTGATGCCGTCACTAAACACATTCCTTAAATTGTAGCCATTTGTTGAGTGTCTTTTTGGTGTCTAATCCACATATATATCACCATTGCCCTTGATTTTCTTGACTGTATATCTCTTAAATGTCAACATATAAACGTATGATTTAGTTTATGAATATTTTTCAATGCCGTGAACCTCGATCAGAGAGTAAAAAAGGCGTAAGGTTCACAATGGTGTAAAATTAAAATGGGATATACCGGGCTAGGATTTGAGTTACCGGAACAAGGGACAAACGAACCACCCAAGAATGGAATCGTCGGGCAAAAACACTTGACAACCTCCTAGAAGCAGCTTTTCTTGCCACCAGACCTTTCTCCATCAATTAGGAATCTGATGCCGTCACTAAACATATTCCTTAAATCGTAGCCATTTGTTGTGTGTTTTTTTTTGGTGTCTAATCCGCATAAATATCACCATTGCCCTTGATTTTCTTGATTGTATATCTCCTAAATATCAACATATACACGTGTGATTTGGTTTACGAAGATTTTTCAATGCCGAGAACCTCGATCAGAGTGTAAAAAAGGCGTAAGGTTCACAATGGTGTAAAATTAAAATGGGATATACTGGGCTAGGATTCGAGTTACAGGAACAAGGGCCAAACCAACCACCCAAGAATGGAATCGTCGAGCGAAAACACTTGACAACATCCTAGAAGCAGCTTTTCTTGCCACCAGACCTTTCTCCATTAATTAGGAATTTGATGCCGTCACTAAACAAATTCCTTAAATTGTAGCCATTTTTGACTATTTTTTTTTGGTGTCTAATCTGCATATATAACACCATTGGCCTTGATTTTCTTGACTTTATATCTCTTAAATTTGCAACATATACACGTGTGATTTGGTTTACGAAGATTTTTCAATGCCGAGAACCTCGATCAGAGATTAAAAAAGGTGTAAGGTTCACAATGGTGTAAAATTAAAATGGGATATACCGGGCTAGGATTCGAGTTACAGGAACAAGGGCCAAACCAACCTCCTAGAAGCAGCGTTTCTTGCCACCAGACCTTTTTCCATCAATTAGGAATCTGATGCGGTCACTAAACACAATCCTTAAATTGTAGCCATTTGTTGAGTGTTTTTTTTGGTGTCTAATCCGCATATATATCACCATTTCCCTTGATTTTCTTGACTATATATCTTTTAAATGTCAACATATACACGTGTGATTTATTTTACGAAGATTTTTCAATGCCGAGAACCTCTATCAGAGAGTAAAAAAGGCGTAAGTATCACAATGGTTAAAATTAAAATGGGATATACCTGACTAGAATTCGAATTACAAGAACAAGGGCCAAACCAACCACCCTAGAGTGGAATCGTCGAGCGAAAATACTTGATAACCTCCTAGAAGCAGCTTTTCTTGCCACAAGACCTTTCTCCATCAATTAGGAATCTGATGCCGTCACTAAGCACATTCCTTAAATTGTAGCCATTTGTTGAGTGTTTTTTTGGTGTCTAATCCACATATATATCACCATTGCCCTTGATTTTCTTGACTGTATATCTCTTAAATATCAACATATACACGTGTGATCTTGTTTACAAAGATTTTTCAATGCCGAGAACCTCGATCAGAGAGTAAAAAAGGCGTAAGGTTCACAATGGTGTAAAATTAAAACGGGATATACCGGGCTAGGATTCGAGTTACAGGAACAAAGGCCAAACCAATCACCAAAGAATGGAATCGTCGAGTGAAAACACTTGACAACCTCCTAGAAGCAACTTTTCTTGCCACCAGACCTTTCTCCGTCAATTAGGAATCTGATGCCCTCAGTAAACACATTCCTAAAATTGTAGCCCTTTGTTGAGTGTTTTTTTTGTGTCTAATCCGCATATGTATCACCGTTGCCCTTGATTTTCTTGATTGTATATCTCTTAAATGTCAACATATACATGTGTGATTTAGTTTACGAAAATTTTCCAATGCCGAGAACGTCGAGAAGAGAGTAAAAAAGGCGTAAGGTTCACAATGGTGTAAAATTAAAATGGGATATACCGGGCTAGGATTCGAGTTACAGGAACAAGGGCCAAACCAACCATCTAAGAATGCAATCGTCGAGCGAAAACACGTGATAACCTCCTAGAAGCAACTTTTCTTGCCACCAGACCTTTCTCCATCAATTAGGAATCTGATGCCGTCACTAAACACATTCCTTAAATTGTAACCATTTGTTGAGTTTTTTTTTGTGTCTAATCCGCATACATATCACCATTGCCCTTGATTTTCTTGACTGTATATCTCTTAAATGTCAACATATATACGTGTGATTTAGTTTACGAAGTTTTTTCAAGGCCGAGAACCTCGATCAGAGAGTAAAAAAGGCGTAAGGTTCACAATAGTGTAAAATTAAAATGGGATATACCGGGCTAGGATTCGAGTTACAGGAACAAGGGCCAAACCAATCACCAAAGAATGGAATCGTCGAGCGAAAACACTTGACAACCTCCTAGAAGCAGCTTTTCTTGCCACCAGACCTTTCTCCTTCAATTAGGAATCTGATGCCGTCAGTAAACACATTCCTTAAATTGTAGCCCTTTGTTGAGTGTTTTTTTTGTGTCTAATCCGCATATGTATCACCATTGCCCTTGATTTTCTTGATTGTATATCTCTTAAATGTCAACATATACATGTGTGATTTAGTTTACGAAAATTTTCCAATGCCGAGAACGTTGAGAAGAGAGTAAAAAAGGCGTAAGGTTCACAATGGTGTAAAATTAAAATGGGATATACCGGGCTAGGATTCGAGTTACAGGAACAAGGGCCAAACCAACCATCTAAGAATGCAATCGTCGAGCGAAAACACGTGATAACCTCCTAGAAGCAGCTTTTCTTGCCACCAGACCTTTCTCCATCAATTAGGAATATGATGCCGTCATTAAACACATTCCTTAAATTGTAGCCATTTGTTGAGTGTTTTTTTTTTGTGTTTAATCCGCATATGTATCACCATTGCCCTTGATTGTCGTGACTGTATATCTCTTAAATGTCAACATATACACGTGTGATTTAGTTTACGAAGATTTCTCAATGCCGAGAACCTCGATAAGAGAGTAAAAAAGGAGTAAGGTTAACAATGGTGTAAAATTAAAATGGGATATACCGGGCTAGGATTCGAGTTACAGGAACAAGGGCCAAACCAACCATCTAAGAATGCAATCGTCGAGCGAAAACACGTGATAACCTCCTAGAAGCAGCTTTTCTTGCCACCAGACCTTTCTCCATTAATTAGGAATATGATGCCGTCACTAAACACATTCCTTAAATTGTAGCCATTTGTTGAGTGTTTTTTTGGTGTCTAATCCACATATATATCACCATTGCCCTTGATTTTCTTGACTGTATATCTCTTAAATGTCAACATATAAACGTATGATTTAGTTTACGAAGATTTTCAATGCCGTGAACCTCGATCAGGGAGTAAAAACGGCGTAAGGTTCACAATGGTGTAAAATTAAAATGGGATATACCGGGCAAGGATTCGAGTTACAGGAACAATGGCCAAACCAACCACCAAAGAATGGAATCGTCGAGCGAAAACACTTGACAACCTCCTAGAAGCAGCTTTTCTTGCCACCAGACCTTTCTCCTTCAATTAGGAATCTGATGCCGTCATTAAACACATTCCTTAAATTGTAGCCATTTGTTGAGTGTTTTTTTTGGTGTTTAATCCGCATATGTATCACCATTGCCCTTGATTGTCTTGACTGTATATCTCTTAAATGTCAACGTATACACGTGTGATTTAGTTTACGAAGATTTTTCAATGCCGAGAACCTCGATAAGAGAGTAAAAAAGGCGTAAGGTTCACAATGGTGTAAAATTAAAATGGGATATACCGGGCTAGCATTCGAGTTACAGGAACAAGGGCCAAACCAACCAACTAAGAATGGAATCGTCGAGCAAAAACACTTGACAACCTCCTAGAAGCAGCTTTTCTTGCCACCGCACCTTTCTCAATCAATTAGGTATCTGATGCCGTCACTAAACACATTCCTTAAATTGTAGCCATTTGTTGAGTGTATTTTTGGTGTCTAATCCACATATATATCACCATTGCCCTTGATTTTCTTGACTGTATATCTCTTAAATGTCAACATATAAACGTATGATTTTGTTTACGAATATTTTTCAATGCCGTGAACCTCGATCAGAGAGTAAAAAAGGCGTAAGGTTCACAATGGTGTAAAATTAAAATGGGATATACCGGGCTAGGATTTGAGTTACCGGAACAAGGGACAAACCAACCACCCAAGAATGGAATCGTCGGGCGAAAACGCTTCACAACCTCCAAGAAGCAGATTTTCTTGCCACTAGACCTTTCTCCATCAATTAGGAATCTGATGCCGTCACTAAACACATTCCTTAAATTGTTGCCATTTGTTGAGTGTTTTTTTTTTGGGTCTAATCCGCATATATATCACCATTGCCCTTGATTTTCTTGACTGTATATCTCTTAAATGTCAACATATACACGTGAGATTTAGTTTACGAAGCTTTTTCAATGCCGACAACCTCGATCAGAGAGTAAAAAAGGTGTAAGGTTCACAATGGTGTAAAATTAAAACGGGATATACCGGGCTAGCATTCGAGTTATAGGAACAAGGGCCAAACCAACCACCCAGGAATGGAATCGTCGAGCGAAAACACATGACAACCTCCTTGAAGCAACTTTTCTTGCCACCAGAACTTTCACCATCAATTTGGAATTTGATGCCGTCACTAAACACATTCCTTAAATTGTAGCCATTTGTTGCGTGTTTTTTTTTGGTGTCTAATCCGCATATATATCACCATTGCCCTTGATTTTCTTGACTGTATATATCCTAAATGTCAACATATACACGTGTGATTTGGTTTACGAAGATTTTCCAATGCCGAGAACCTCGATCAGAGTGTAAAAAAGGCGTAAGTTTCACAATGGTGTAAAATTAAAATGGGATATACTGGGCTAGGATTCGAGTTACAGGAACAAGGGCCAAACCAACCACCCAAGAATGGAATCGTCGAGCGAAAACACTTGACAACTTCCTAGAAGCAGCTTTTCTTGCCACCAGACCTTTCTCCATCAATTAGGAATTTGATGCCGTCACTAAACACATTCCTTAAATTGTAGGCATTTATTGACTGTTTTTTTTGGTGCCTAATCTGCATATATAACACCATTGGCCTTCATTTTCTTGACTTTATATCTCTTAAATGTCAACATATACACGTGTGATTTGGTTTACGAAGATTTTTCAATGCCGAGAACCTCGATCAGAAAGTAAAAAATGTGTAAGGTTCACAATGGTGTAAAATTAAAATTGGATATATCGGGCTAGGATTCGGGTTACAGGAACAAGGGCAAAACCAACCACCCAAGAATGGAATCGTCAAGCGAAAACACTTGACAACCTCCTAGAAGCAGCTTTTCTTGCCACCAAACCTTTCTCCATCAATTAGGAATCTGATGTCGTCCCTAAAGACATTCCTTACATTGTAGCCATTTGTTGAGTGTTTTATTTTTGGTGGTTAATCCGCTTATATATCACCATTGCCCTTGATTTTCTTTACTATATATCTCTTAAATGTTAGCATATACATGTGTGATTTAGTTTGCGAAGATTTTTCACTGCCGACAACCTCGATCAGAGAGTAAAAAAGGTGTAAGGTTCACAATGGTGTAAAATAAAAATGGGATATACCGGGCTAGGATTCGAATTACAGGAAGAAGGGCCAAACCAACCACCCAAGAATCGAATCGTCGAGAGAAAACACAAGACAACCTTCGAGAAGCAGCTTTTCTTGCCACCAGACCTTTCTCCAAGAATTAGGAATCTGATGTCGTCACTAAACACATTCCTTAAATTGTAGCCATTTGTTGAGTGTTTTTTTGGTGTCTAATCTGCATATATAACACCATTGGCCTTGATTTTCTTGACTGTATATCTCTTAAATGTCAACATATACACGTGTGATTTAGTTTACGAAGATTTTTCAATGCCGAGAACCTCGATCAGAGAGTAAAAAAGGCGTAAGGTTCAAAATGGTGTAAAATTAAAATGGGATATACTGGGCTAGGATTCGGAATACAGGAACAAGGGCCAAACCGACCACCCCAGAATGGAATCGTCGAGAGAAAATACATGACAACCTCCTAGAAACAACTTTTCTTGCAACCAGACCTTTCTCCATCAATTAGGAATCTGATGCCCTCACTAAACACATTCCTTAAATTGTAGCCATTTGTTGAGTGTTTTATTTTTGGTGTCTAATCTGCTTATATATCACCATCGCCCTTGATTTTCTTGAATGTATATCTCTTAAATGTCAACATATACACCTGTGATTTAGTTTACGAAGATTTTTCAATGCCGAGAACCTCGATCAGAGAGTAAAAAAGGCGTAAGGTTCACAATGGTGTATAATTGTAATGGATATACCGGACTAGGATTCGAGTTACAGGAAGAAGGGCCAAACCAACCACCCAAGAATGGAATCGTCGAGCAAAAACACATGACAACCTCCGAGAAGCAGCTTTTCTTGCCACCAGACCTTTATCCATCAATTAGGAATCTGATGCCGTCACTAAACACATTCCTTAAATTGTAGCCATTTGTTGAGTGTTTTTTTTGTATCTAATCCGCATATATATCACCATTGCCCTTGATTTTCTTATCTGTATATCTCTTAAATGTCAACATATACACGTGTGATTTAGTTTACAGATATTTTTCAATGCCGAGAACTTCGATCCGAGAGTAAAAAAGGCGTAAGGTTCACAATGGTGTAAAATTAAAATGGGATATACTGGGCAAGGATTCGGGTTACAGGAACAAGGGCCAAACCAACCACCCCAGAATGTAATCGTCGAGCGAAAACACTTGACAACCTCTTAGACGCAGCTTTTCTTGCCACTAGAACTTTCTCCATCAGTTAGGAATTTAATGCCACCACTAAACACATTCCTTAAATTGTAGCCATTTGTTGAGTGTTTTTTTAGGTGTCAAATCCGCATATATAACACCATTGCCCTTGATTTTCTTGACTGTATATCTCTTAAATGCCAACATATACACGTGTGATTTAGTTTACGAAGATTTTTCAATGCCGAGAACCTCGATCCGAGAGTAAAAAAGGCGTAAGGTTCACAATGGTGTAAAATTAAAATGGGATATACCGGGCTAGGATTCGGGTTACAAGAACAAGGGCAAACCAACCACCCCAGAATGGAATCGTCGAGCGAAAACACATGACAACCTCCTAAAAACAACTTTTCTTGCCACCAGACCTTTCTCCATCAATTAGGAATATGATGCCGTCACTAAACACATTCCTTAAATTGTAGCCATTTGTTGAGTGTTTATTTGTGTGTCTAATACGCATATATATCACATTTGCCCTAGATTTTCTTCACTGTAAATCTCTTAAATGTCAACATATACACGTGTGATTTAGTTTACGAAGATTTTTCAATGCCGAGAACCTTGATCAGAGAGTAAACAAGGCGTAAGGTTCACCATGGTGTAAAATTAAAATGGGATATACCGGGCTAGGATTCGAGTTACAGGAACAAGGGCCAAACCAACTACCCAAGAATGGAATCGTCGAGCGAAAACACTTGACAACCTCCTAGAATCAGCTTTTCTTGCCACCAGACCTTTCTCCATCAATTAGGAATCTGATGATGTCACTAAACACATTCCTTAAATTGTAGCCATTGTTTGAGTGTTTTTTTTGGTGTCTAATCCGCATATATATCACCATTGCCCTTTATTTTCTTGACTGTATATCTCTTAAATGTCAATATATACACGTGTGATTTACTTTACGAATATTTTTCAATCCCGAGAACCTCGATCAGTGAGTAAAAAAGGCGTAAGGTTCACAATGGTGTAAAATTAAAATGGGATATACAGGGCTAGGATTCGAGTTACACGAACATGGGCCAAACCAACCACCCAAGAATGGAATCGTCGAGCGAAAACACTTGACAATCTCACAGAAGCAGCTTTTGTTGCCACCAGACCTTTCTCCATCAACAAGGAATCTGATGCCGTCACTAAACACATTCTTTAAATTGTAGCCATTTGTTGAGAGTTTTTTTTGGTGTCTAATCCGCATATATATCACCACTGCCCTTGATTTTCTTTACTGTATATCTCTTAAATGTCAACATATACACGTGTGATTTAGTTTACGAAGATCTTTCAATGCCGAGAACCTCGATCAGAGAGTAAAAAAGGCGTAAGGTTCACAATGGTGTAAAATTAAAATGGGATATACAAGGCTAGGATTCGAGTTACAGGAACAAGTGCCAAACCAACCACCCAAGAATGGAATCGTCGAGCGAAAACACTTGACAACCTCATAGAAGCAGCTTTTCTTGCCACCAGACCTTTCTCCATGAATAAGGAATCTGATGCCGTCACTAAACACATTCTTTCAATTGTAGCCATTTGTTGAGTGTTTTTTTGGTGTCTAATCCGCATATATATCACCATTGCCCTTGATTTTCTTGACTGTATATCTCTTAAATGTCAACGTATACACGTGTGATTTAGTTTACGAAGATTTTTCAATGCCGAGAACCTCGATCAGAAAGTAAAAAAGGCGTAAGGTTCACAATGGTGTAAAATTAAAATGGGATATACCGGGCTAGGATTCGAGTTACTGGAAGAAGGGCCAAACCAACAACCCAAGAATGGAATCGTCGAGCGAAAACACTTGACAACCTCCTAGAAGCAGCTTTTCTTGCCACCAGACCTTTCTCCATCAATTAGGAATTTGATGCCGTCACTAAACACATTCCTTAAATTGTAGCCATTTCTTGAGTGTTTTTTTGGTGTCTAATCCGCATATATATCACCATTGCCCTTGATTTCCTTGACTGTATATGTCCTAAATGTCAACGTATACACGTGTGATTTGGTTTACGAAGATTTTTCAATGCCGAGATCCTCGATCAGAGAGTAAAAAAGGCGTAAGTTTCACAATGGTGTAAAATAAAAATGGGATATAACGGGCTAGGATTCGAGTTAGAGGAATAAGGGCCAAACCAACCACCCAAGAATGGAATCATCGAGCGAAAACACTTGACAACCTCCTTGAAGCAACTTTTCTTGCCACCGGACCTTTCTCCATCAATTAGGAATCTGATGCCATCACTAAACACATTCCTTAAATTGTAGCCATTTGTTGTGTGTTTTTTTTTGTGTCTAATCCGCATATATATCACCATTGCCCTTGATTTTCTTGACTGTATATCTCTTAAATGAAAGCATATACACGTGTGATTTAGTTTACGAAGATTTTCAATGCCGAGAACCTCGATCAAAGAGTAAAAAAGGCGTAAGGTTCACAATGGTATAAAATAAAATGGAATATACCGGGCTAGGATTCGAGTTACCGGAACAAGGGCCAAACCAACCACCCAAGAATGGAATCGTCGAGTGAAAACACTTGACAACATCCTAGAAGCTGCTTTTCTTTCCACCAGACCTTTCTCCATCAATTAGGAATCTGATGCCGTCACTAAACACATTCCTAAAATTGTAGCTATTTGTTGAGTGTCTAATCCGCATATATATCACCATTGCCCTTGATTTTCTTGACTGTATATCTCGTAAATGTCAACGTATACACGTGTTATTTGGTTTACGAAGATTTTTCAATGCCGAGAACCTCGATTAAAAAGTAAAAAAGGCGTAAGGTTCACAATAGTGTAAAATTAAAATGGGATATACCGGGCTAGGATTCGAGTTACAGGAAGAAGGGCCAAACCAACAACCCGAGAATGGAATCGTCGAGCGAAAACACTTGACAACCTCCTAGAAGCAGCTTTTCTTGCCACCAGACATTTCTCGATCAATTAGGAATCTGATGCCGTCACTAAACACATTCTTAAATTGTAGCCATTTGTTGAGTTTTTTTTTTTGTTGTCTAATCCGCATATATATCACCATTGCCCTTGATTTTCTTGACTGTATATCTCTTAAATGTCAACGTATACACGTGTGATATAGTTTACGAACATTTTTCAATGCCGAGAACCTCGATCAGAAAGTAAAAAAGGCGTAAGGTTCACAATGGTGTAAAATTAAAATGGGAAATACCGGGCTAGGATTCCAGTTACAGGAACAAGGGCCAAACCAACCACCCAAGAATGGAATCGTCGAGCGAAAACACTTGACAACTTCCTAGAAGTAGCTTTTCTTGCCACCAGACCTTTCTCCATCAATTAGGAATTTGATGCCGTCACTAAACACATTCCTTAAATTGTAGCCATTTGTTGGCTGTTTTTTTTTCGGTGTCTAATCTGCATATATAACACCATTGGCCTTGATTTTCTTGACTTTATATCTCTTAAATGTCAACATATACACGTGTGATTTGGTTTTCGAAGATTTTTCAATGCCGAGAACCTCGATCAGAGAGTAAAAAAGGCGTAAGGTTCACAATGGTGTAAAATTAAATTGGAATATACCGGGCTAGGATTCGAGTTACAGGAACAAGGGCGAAACCAACCACCTAAGAATTGAATCGTCGAGTGAAAACACTTGACAACCTCCTAGAAGCTGCTTTTCTTGCCACCAGACCTTTCTCCATCAATGAGGAATCTGATGCCGTCACTAAACACATTCCTTAAATTGTAGCCTTTTGTTGAGTGTTTTTTTGGTGTCTAATCCACATATATATCACCGTTGCCCTTGATTTTCTTGACTGTATATCTCTTAAATGTCAACATATGAACGTATGATTTAGTTTACGAAGATTTTTCAATGCCGAGAACCTCGATCAGAGAGTAAAAAAGGCGTAAGGTTCACAATGGTGTAAAATTAAAATGGGATATACAAGGGTAGGTTTCGAGTTACAGGAACAAGTGCCAAACCAACCACCCAAGAATGGAATCGTCGAGCGAAAACACTTGACAACCTCATAGAAGCAGCTTTTCTTGCCACCAGACCTTTCTCCATCAATAAGGAATCTGATGCCGTCACTAAACACATTCGTTAAATTGTAGCCATTTGTTGAGTGTTTTTTTTGGTGTCTAATCCGCATATATATCACCATTGCCCTTGTTTTTCTTGACTGTATATCTTTTAAATGTCAACATATACACGTGTGATTTACTTTACGAATATTTTTCAATGCCGAGAACCTCGATCAGTGAGTAAAAAAGGCGTAAGGTTCACAATGGTGTAAAATTAAAATGGGATATACAGGGCTAGGATTCGAGTTACATGAACATGGGCCAAACCAACCACCCAAGAATGGAATCGTCGAGCAAAAACACTTGACAATCTCACAGAAGCAGCTTTTCTTGCCACCAGACCTTTCTCCATCAATAAGGAATCTGATGCCGTCACTAAACACATTCTTTAAATTGTAGCCATTTGTTGAGAGTTTTTTTGGTGTCTAATCCGCATATATATCACCATTGCCCTTGATTTTCTTTACTGTATATCTCTTAAATGTCAACATATACACGTGTGATTTAGTTTACGAAGATCTTTCAATGCCGAGAACCTCGATCAGAGAGTAAAAAAGGCGTAAGGTTCACAATGGTGTAAAATTAAAATGGGATATACAAGGCTAGGATTCGAGTTACAGGAACAAGTGCCAAACCAACCACCCAAGAATGGAATCGTCGAGCGAAAACACTTGACAACCTCATAGAAGCAGCTTTTCTTGCCACCAGACCTTTCTCCATCAATAAGGAATCTGATGCCGTCACTAAACACATTCTTTAAATTGTAGCCATTTGTTGAGTGTTTTTTTTGGTGTCTAATCCGCATATATATCACCATTGCCCTTGATTTTCTTGACTGTATATCTCTTAAATGTCAACATATACACGTGTGATTTGGTTTACGAAGATTTTCAACGCCGAGAACCTCGATCAAAGAGTAAAAAAGGCGTAAGGTTCACAATGGTATAAAATAAAATGGAATATACCGGGCTAGGGTTCGAGTTACCGGAACAAGGGCCAAACCAACCACCCAAGAATGGAATCGTCGAGTGAAAACACTTGACAACATCCTAGAAGCTGCTTTTCTTTCCACCAGACCTTTCTCCATCAATTAGGAATCTGATGCCGTCACTAAACACATTCCTAAAATTGTAGCCATTTGTTGAGTGTTTTTTTGGTGTCTAATGCGCATATATATCACCATTGCCCTTGATTTTCTTGACTGTATATCTCGTAAATGTCAACGTATAAACGTGTTATTTGGTTTACGAAGATTTTTCAATGCCGAGAACCTCGATCGGAAAGTAAAAAAGGCGTAAGGTTCACAATGGTGTAAAATTAAAATGGGATATACCGGGCTAGGATTCGAGTTACAGGAACAAGGGCCAAACCAACCACCCAAGAATGGAATCGTCGAGCGAAAACACTTGACAACTTCCTAGAAGTAGCTTTTCTTGCCACCAGACCTTTCTCCATCAATTAGGAATTTAATGTCGTCACTAAACACATTCCTTAAATTGTAGCCATTTGTTGGCTGTTTTTTTTTTCGGTGTCTAATCTGCATATATAACACCATTGGCCTTGACTGTATATCTCTTAAATGTCAACATATACACGTGTGATTTGGTTTACGAAGATTTTTCAATGCCGAGAACCTCGATCAGAGAGTAAAAAAGGCGTAAGGTTCACAATGGTGTAAAATTAAATTGGGATATATCGGGCTAGGATTCGAGTTACAGGAACAAGGGCGAAACCAACCACCTAAGAATTGAATCGTCGAGTGAAAACACTTGACAACCTCCTAGAAGCAGCTTTTCTGGCCACCAGACCTTTCTCCATCAATTAGGAATCTGATGCCGTCACTAAACACATTCCTTAAATTGTAGCCATTTGTTGAGTGTTTTTTTGGTGTCTAATCCACATATATATCACCGTTGCCCTTGATTTTCTTGACTGTATATCTCTTAAATGTCAACATATGAACGTATGATTTAGTTTACGAAGATTTTTCAATGCCGAGAACCTTGATCAGAGAGTAAAAAAGGCGTAAGGTTCACAATGGTGTAAAATTAAAATGGGATATACAAGGGTAGGTTTCGAGTTACAGGAACAAGTGCCAAACCAACCACCCAAGAATGGAATCGTCGAGCGAAAACACTTGACAACCTCATAGAAGCAGCTTTTCTTGCCACCAGACCTTTCTCCATCAATAAGGAATCTGATGCCGTCACTAAACACATTCGTTAAATTGTAGCCATTTGTTGAGTGTTTTTTTTGGTGTCTAATCCGCATATATATCACCATTGCCCTTGATTTTCTTGACTGTATATCTCTTAAATGTCAACATATACACGTGCGATTTACTTTACGAATATTTTTCAATGCCGAGAACCTCGATCAGTGAGTAAAA
>JARYGA010046562.1:0-29661 GCA_030545235.1 Helianthus tuberosus
TTCACATCATATACCGACTATGTTTGTTAGTACATTATAGTACATGATTTCATGACTTTTCTGCTATGTATGTTGACTGATAACATGCTAAGCACATTGATTTACATGACTTTTCTGCTATGTATGTTGACTGATAACATGCTAAGCACATTGATTTACATGACTTTTCTACTATGTATGATGACTGATAACATGCTAAGCACATTGATTTACATGACTTTTCTGCTATGTATGTTGACTGATAACATGCTAAGCACATTGATTTACATGACTTTTCTGCTATGTATGTTGACTGATAACATGCTAAGCACATTGATTTACATGACTTTTCTGCTATGTATGTTGACTGATAACATGCTAAGCACATTGATTTACATGACTTTTCTGCTATGTATGTTGACTGATAACATGCTAAGCACATTGATTTACATGACTTTTCTGCTATGTATGTTGACTGATAACATGCTAAGCACATTGATTTACATGACTTTTCTACTTTGTATGTTAACTTAGCATACTTAGTACATCATTTTACATTGCATCTCTGTTGCATATGTTCCAGTAACATATGGACACATTGTTTTACAGCTCTACCTTGTATGTTTACTCTAGCATACTAGGTACATTATCTTCATCACATGCTTACATTTTGGTATGACATTTGGTTTGTTTAACGGGTCTATATAACATTCATTAACATTTGCTACGCCGCTCGGGAGTAAGTAGTGGTACCATAGGACTTGACAAATCCCATTCCTGACATCCCGGGTTTGTTTGGATGTAAGGAATGACTGAATCCGAATACAATTCTTTTGATAACCTTGACTGAAAGGGTTATCCGACTGTCTCAAGGCTTGAATGTTTGCGTTTAACATACTGCATAAGTGTTTGTATCAGTAAAGCATGCATTATTCTACAAAACATAACTTTGATTTAAACCAAGTTTTACTTCAATACTTTGTTTTGTTCATTTTTACTTATGGTTTAAGTAGTCTAAATTTTACTTACCATACATATCATTTTGGTTATACATTACTTGACTACTTTTGGACTATCAACATTTGACATGGTTTATACAAGGACTTTTGACTATTGGTTTAAACATAGACATTTGACATGGATATTTGACATAGACATTTGACATGGATATTTGACATAGACATTTTGACATGATTTACATCTTGACATGAACACTTTGATAGTTTGGTTTGGTTTGATTAAGTGATTAAGTAACGATGCGTGTGTAATATGATACAAGCATGGTGGATACGCCGCTGGTACTTCCTATATATAAGTGTTTGTATGGTATTACATGTCGTAACGTTATTTGAATCATTTCAGTTTGAGACATAGAACATTTCATACAAATAACATACTTTTCACAAGACATTGATTTATAAACAACTTATCTTATACAAACACATTTTAATTGGTTATTCATTTAACCTTACACTTATTTATACTTATCATCTGATCTTATCGTTTTTCAAATGATTTAAAAGACAAAGCAAATAACAAGGTTCATGACTAAACATTTTCTCAAACATAAGTCATGAATCTTATTTTCACAAAACCTATGTATCTCACAGGCATTTTTATGCTGACGTACCTATTTTCACATGTGTTTTTCAGGAGCTGTTGCATAAGATGATCAAGATACACATAGGCTGACTTGGGCTTTAGTGAAAATAAAAGATGCAAGACTAGTTAATTATGTTGTAATTTCTTTGTTTGTTAAGACATTGTAACACTTTTAATCAATAAAACAAAACTTCAATTGCCATGGATTTGAGACAATTAATTCTGTTACAACACTCCCCGACATTTCCGCCACGTTTTGTATGTTCTACGTGGTCGGGGTGTGACATATCGTTCCTAAACCAATTGAGAAGAACAAAGCAGGAAAAGATGTATATGCTGATGGAACCGGGGTGGGTTATCATCAGGTTCCACCACCAGTTCTAAATAATTTTTCAAAGAAAAAATCAGGGTTGGTTAATGATGACGAAGAAAATGAGGTTAACCTTCCAGACACAATTGATGTCACATTTACCACATCATCTGATGAAGATAATGTCCAGTCTGAAATTGTTAAAAGTATGGCTGAAAATATTTTAAAATCTGAAAGTGACACTACTGAGGATGATGAATGCTTTTTAGATAAGTATATTCCAAAATCAAAATCCAAAAACAACTTAAGTGAAGAACCTAATCTTGTGAAGTACAAGATGGCGGGATCGGATAAGTTGTATTCGGATCGTAATTTTCCTTTGGAGAATGTGAATGTTGGTAAATTGAGAAATGTGTTCAAGTTGATTGAGATTGATGTGTCTGAGATCGAAGGTTTGAAACATTCTAAAAGGCAATTGAATTTTGAAAAAGATAAAGCTTACTATAAAAAACATGTTGTACCACCGCGTTTTTCTAACAACAACCAAAACAGATGGTCGGGTGGATATCAGGGAGGTAAGAATTATCATAGAAGGAATTTTCAAAACAAAAAGTTTGCTGAGAAAAAGGTGTTTGTAAAAAGCTCGAGTTCACATTCTGAGCAAGAATCTGATTTTTTTTTTCAAAATCAAATGAAGAACTCTTTGAGGAGAAGGACTCACAGCCTCAGACCGAAGGAACAAGTCGAGTAGTTGATACTCATACATGCTTTAAGTGCAACAAAGTTGGACACATTGCACGAAAGTGCACCAACTTAAAGCCTAATTCTGAAGTTGTTGAGATTCAGAAAAGGAAAGCTGATGCTAAAGGCAAAACTCCAATGGTTGTTGAAAAGAAAGTTTTGAAAAATGAAAACACCAAGATCAAAACTGAACCTGTTAAGAATGTGGTAACTAAAAATGACAAATTTTACAAATGGGTTGCTACATCTCAACAAACTTGGAAGCCAAAACCTAAGGTTTCTAAGAAGGAAAAACAATCGTCTTCTACCACTTCGGTAAAGATGAATGTTCCTTTGGATCACTATGAGAAACTTGAAAAACAAGAGTCTATCACTTCTAAGAAGAAAAAACTTTCAAAGAAAGACCAATCATCTGGTCAACCTTCTAAAAATGATATCTTTTTATACAAAAAGGTTGAGATTGGGTCTGAGGAAAGCTTGAAGATGAATGATAAGAATTTTCCGCCACTTTACATGGCAAAAACTCACATTAATGTCAAGTTACCCTAGTCAAATGAGGCTTGGGTGGCATCAAAATCTCACTAAATAATTGTGATATGTGCAGGAGCTTCCAAGATCCGTTTCACGTTGGATTATGGATAGTGGAGCTTCTCGGCACATGACAGGAGAGAAAACCCTATTGTATGATGTTAGAGGGTTTAATGGATGATATGAGGGGTTTGCAGGCAATCAGGGTGGTCGAATAATCGGTGAAGGAACTTTATCAAATGGAATTGTAACGTTTGAAAGAGTGAACTACATCGCCGAGCTTGAAAACAATCTTCTAAGCATATCTCAAATCTGTGATCGTATGTATACAACGCACTTTACAGACAAAGAATGTTTGATCTTGAAACCAGGATTTGTTGTTCCCGAAGAGTGGATAATCATGAGAGCACCCAAAGTCAATGATCTGTACATGTTAGACATGAGTGTTGCTACTACTACCATGGGTCAGGCTCACTGTTTTATGTCACGAGCAACATAAAAAGAGTCACGTTTATGGCATCGAAAGATGGGCCATATTCACTTGCGAAAAATGAATCATCTGGTGCATAATGACCTAGTTATTGTTGTTCATGTAAAAGGTTTTCATCTGGAAGGGGAGTGCATTAGCTGCATCAAAGGCAAGCAAAAGAAGAAATCACATTCTCAAAAGAAAGTCAATTCAGTTTCCAGACCGTTAGAGAGACTTCATATGGATCTTTTTGGTCCAGTGAACGTCAAAAGCATAACTGGTGATTACTACTGTCTTGTAGTAACTGATGATTATTCCAGATTTTCATGGGTATCATTTCTGAAAACAAAAGATGAGATGTTTGAAAGTTTGATGGCGTTGTTCAGAAAAATTGAAAACTTGTACCAAACTCGAATCAGAAGAATCAGGAGTGATAACGGTACTGAGTTTAAGAACAACAAGATGGAAGAGTATTGTAATGAGAGAGGTATATTGCAAGAATTTAGTGCTCCTTACACTCCACAACAGAATGGTGTAGCTGAACGAAAGAACAGGACGCTAATTGAAACGACCAGGACGATGTTTGCTGATTCGAAATTACCAGTCAATTTTTGGGCAGAAGCAGTGTCAGCCGCTTACTATACACTCAACCGGGTTCTCACAGTGAAGAAATTCAACAAAACGTGTTTTGAGTTGATCAATAACCGCAAACCGAACCTGAAGTATTTAGAACCGTTTGGATCTCCCTGCACAGTTCTAGAGCCTTTTGGAAAGTTTGGTGCAAAGAGCATTGAAGGAATTTTTGTGGGTTACTCAAGTCCATTAAAACGAGTCTTTGTTCCAAGCTTGAGGCGGATTATTGAAGCACATAATGTTGAATGTCAAGCTTACACAATGCCACCGCAGAACCCAGGCGACTCATGGCGTTTTAACTACGATACTCTGTGGAATTCGTTTGACATGGAAGAAGAAGAATCAGAGTTCTTTGATGAGTTGGATATTCATATAGAGTATGAATCATCACAAGGAAGATTTCCAGCCGAGTATTCTACAAGTCGATGGAAAACTTCAAATGATGATGAAGCTGGTCCAAGTAATGCTGGAGAACATGATGATGTTCAACAATCTTCGGAACAAGAACAAGCTTCTGAAAATCAGATGGCAGTCAATGATAATCAAGAATCTGATAATAGACCAATATTTGATCATGGAGATTCAGATTCTGAGGGGGAGCAAATCCAGATTTCAAGTCAAACAATTCCAGTCAGTAAACAAGGTGCAAATCAGAATGTCACGAATTTGGAAGGCGAGGTGATGCCGAGAACTCTTTCATATCATCCAGAGGAGTTGATTATTGGAGAATTACAATCAGGCGTTCGCACTAGACGACAAATTGACCAAGGCCTTACTTGTTTTTATTCTACAGTTGCTCCTTTACAAACTGAGTTTTCACTAAGTTGTTTTATTTCGCAGATCAAACCGCGAACATACAAAGAGGCGCTAACTGAAGATTCTTGGGTCAATTCTATGCAAGAAGAGTTGAGTCAGTTTGAGAAGTTAGGAGTGTGGAAATTGGTAGATTTGCCTGATGGTCACAAGAAGATAAACACCAAATGGGTGTTCAAGTGTAAGAGGGACGATAGAGGAGTTATTATTCGTAACAAAGCTCGACTCGTAGTCCAGGGTTTCAGTCAGCAGGAGGGGATAGATTTTACTGAAGTATATGCTCCAGTTGCTTGACTTGAAGCGATCAGAATCTTCCTAGCATTTTGCATCTTGGAAAGGTTTTAAAGTTTATCAGCTAGATGTTAAATCGGCTTTTCTCTATGGGAAGGTAAAAGAGGAGGAATATGTCGGACAGCCACCGGGCTTTACCGATCCAATCCATAAAGACAACGTCTACTTACTGGATAAGACCCTGTATGGTTTACACCAGGCCCCGAGAGCTTGGTACGAGACATTGTCTCAACACCTGCTTGCCAACAGCTTCATCCGTGGAAAAGTGGATGCCACTCTCTTCACCAAAGAAGTCGACGGACATCTTCTGATAGTTCAAATATACGTGGACGACATCATATTTGGGTCAACAAATGAAAATCTGTGCAAAGATTTCGAAAGAGTTATGAAGCAGAAATTTGAAATGTCATTGATGGGTGAGATGAAATTCTTTTTGGGACTTCAGGTTGATCAACTGCCCGAGGGAATACTCATACATCAAACGAAATACGTTCATGATATCTTGGAGAAATTTGGGATGTCAGGATCTACTCCAGCTTCCACCCCATTAGCAACAAATCATGGGATAAACCCTGATCTCACTGGAGAGAAGGTAGATGAAACGATGTATCGTTCCATGATCGGATTGCTGATGTACTTGACAGCTTCAAGACCCGATATTATGTATCCAACCTGCCTCGCAGCAAGATTTCAATCTAATCCTAGAGCGTCGCATATGGTGATTGTGAAACGGATATTACGCTACCTGAAAGGAACTCCATCGTTGGGGTTGCGGTATCCAAAAGAAGGCGACTTTACGCTCGAAGGGTATTCCGATTCCGATTTCAGATGCTGCAAAGGTAACGCTAAATCAACAACAGCGGGATGCCAGTTTTTCGGACCACGATTGGTTACCTGGCAATGCAAGAAGCAGACCTCTGTAGCTTTGTCCACATGTGAAGCCGAGTATGTATATGCTAGTAGTTGTTGCTCTCAGATCTTGTGGATCCAGTAACAGATGCGCGACTACGGTTTGCAATTTATTAACACCCCTATCTTTGTTGATAATGAGGCAGCTATAAACATTACTAAAAACCCAGTACATCACGCTAAAACCAAACACATTGAAATTCGTCATCACTTCATCCGAGATTGTTTCGAGAAGAAGTTGATACGAATTGAGAAAATCCACACTGATGAAGAAAAAGCTGATTTACATACCAAAGCATTTGATAAAACTCGTTTTCAATATTTGTTAAAATTGAACGGTATGAAGCTTTTATCGGTGTTGGAAGAGATTCTTGGCGTTGATGAAGGTACCACTATAGATGATGATGTTGAGAAGCAATCTACAATGGTTTGTCGATTTTTTACTTGTTTTGGTATTTAGGGGGAGTATAGGGTAATATTTTCAGAAAATACAAAAACAGTAAAAAATTTCAAAAATTAAAAAACATGAGATATTTCAAAATCCAAAAACAATAGAAAACTAGAAAAGAGCTTGTGTAAAAAGGGAAAATGATAGTACATCGGCTTGACAGTTATGGTATGCTAAAGATAAGTAAAGTTTATAAGTCTTAAACAATCTCGCTGATGATGTGCCGATAGGTTTTTACACATTTAGTAGGTTTGTTCGGGATATAAACCTAAATCTTTACTTGCTTATTTCGTGGGGAACACTACTTGGATATATAGGTAACCCCTGAAATTTCGTTTGAAAGATCCCTTTTTCTGAGATACTAGGTCTTTATACTCAGTGATATCTGGGGTATTATCCCATGACTCCTGATATTGCAGAAGCAATGGCCTAGTCCCCTATAATACTTTACCGCTTGCTTGAAATATAGCACCACCCTCAGCATAAAAAATGATGAAACATTGAAAAATGCTAATCATGTGCTGTTGAAGAAAATATTCTCTAAAGGGAACACACCTAAAGTCGAAGCCGTCATCTCTTTGCTGAACGGAAGTTCTGACCTGAGCTCTCACGGCCCTCGCAATTTAACCCCTTACAGATATCATCTGTGGTATACTCACTTGTAAGACTGAATATTCGGATCTGGATACGGGAGTATATTCAAGAGGTGGGACACATGAATGAGTTTAAGTCTCTAAAACACTAAATCCGTATCCTGAACAGATTGAAATTTGTGTGAGAATTTAAGTGGATCAGTATATCGACAATCTTAGCGAATTGTTTAACTCTGAGTATGAAATCAAAGCTTAACGGTACTTGTGACTTGTCGATTAGCTGATATGATTCCCTAACACGCCCACCAAAAATATTTTTGTAAATAGTTTACATTTTACTGCATTTTTTTTGTAATTCATTTCTAGTCTAGAAACTTTATTAAAAAATCCAAAAAGATTTTACATTTCTGCTTTATTTTTTGACAAACCAAAGTGGAAAGCTGATCTTCAGATTCGCAATTGGAAGCAGATGCAGGAAGTTTTTGAGCTGGAAGATGAGTCATGAGCTTAATATTTTAAACTTCAGAAAATTGAAAAGTCAAAACAAGTTCATTAAATTAAGACTTGTAAATTTCAGAAAATTGTTTAAACTAGTTTGTACAAAATGTCAGTGTGCTTTGTCTCAGGTCAACCAAGGTCATTGAGTTGGACTTGGTAGACAAATTAAGTACTTAGGGTCATTAATTTGAACCTGGATACTTAAGTGGATTTCTAAATTCTGACAAGACCATCAAATGAAGATTGAATTGTAAGTTTGGAATTGAAACTGTTATTGTCATATATCTTATATTTAGGTAGAGATTGTGCAGGTAACAGGTTTATTATTAAGGAAGCAGCATAGCAAGATCCCAGCTAACTGATAGGGGGAGTCTGAAGATTTAAAAGTCAGATACAGATTCTGGATCTACATTCAAGGGGGAGTTTGAAGGTTGTTAAAGATTCAGATTCTGTGATTCATGCTAGCTATTGATAGAAGAAGAGAAGAGTTGAAGGAAGCAATCATTGTTAGACAATTTGGAAAGAGACAAAGACTAAAGACTCGACGCTGAAGACTTCGTCAACATCCAAGGGGGAGTCTGTTGGTGCACTAAAGTCTGTTAACTTCGTCTTTATCGAGTCTTATGTCTAGATAGGATTAGCAAGCACACAGCAGGATAAAATCTAGGGTTTATATGTGTTTGTGTGTGTAATTTCGCTTGAAAGTGCCACTAGCAGTTTCAAACGAAATTAGACTTTCTAATTCCGCTTGAAAGGGTCATGCCACTTTCATGCGAAATCAACACATGTAATTCCGCTTGAAATGACCTGTGACACTTTCAAACGGAATCACCAACACTATATATACCTGTGTTGCTAGTTCATTTGTAACGTTCGACATTTTAGAGCCGAGGTGCTACCAATTTGTTAAACGATCAGGATTGCTTTGAAATCAATAATAAAGAGATAATTAAGAGGAATTAAGTTGTTTTCACGTCTATATCATTGATTCCGCCTTTGATATTGATGATAAACTCTTCTGATTGACTCGTTAGGGTCACACATCGATCCAACACTACTTATGGTCGTCTCGCTAACAACATTCAAACCTTCGTGACTTGACTACCTCGTTTCTCGTATTAACAAACCACCAAAGGGTAAGTTAACAATCATCAGATTCGGTCGTTACCTACATAACCATATAACCCCCACACATAACCATGGGTGTAGTCTGATAACGGGATTTGTCAGATCCTATGGTACCATAACCTAATACTGGTCGGCTTGATCAATGCTAAAGAATGTCATTCGTTATGTAACTACGTCCAACAAGTTTGTTCACATTATCGAAATCGTTATTAGTTTAATATAAACCATCTTAATCGTTTTTGAAACCATCGTTTAAATATCGAAATCGTTTTAATACATATGAATCACCCCAAAACAATTGAAAACGGTAAAATAGGGGAACTATGTACTCACATTGAATAGAAGGGTATCCTTGATCTAAAGAACTTAGCGAAGCTCAGGCAAACCAAGGAAATTCAAGTAGTACCTAGTAATCGAATCACTAGTAAATAATCGACACCTAAATCGGTAGATCGGACAGAATGAGGTTTTGTAAACCAAATTAGTGTTGGAACTCATGTGATATGGTTTAACAAAGCCTACATTCTAAATCGGAACCTAACCTAAGTGCTTTGGACCCGTTACGACCCATTAAGGTAGCTTACGCTACTTTAACGCGTCGTTCGTGCAAAAGCGTGTTCGAGATGTCTAACTAGTCCTATGACAAGTATTATATGCCCTAACATGTTTAATTATGTTGCATAATCAGTTATGTGACAAATGTTTAGGTTACATATGCTTAAAATCCAATTATGCATGAAAAGGGCATTTTGGTCATTTACCTAAGGCATATAGACTACCTATCATACAACTACTTAAACTATGTGACCATAAGGTATAACCTCGGAAGGTTATTCCCTATGCAACTATGGTCACTATACATGCTTGGTCGGATCCTAATGATCGACCAAACGGGTCGAGTTCGAAAGTCTAAGCGGTGGTCTAGACCGCTTGACTTACGACTCTAAACAAGCACTAAACTAAAAGTGACGAGCTAAGCATGTTAAAACATGCTTAACTAAGTTAGAAAACAGATTTTGATATCAAAACAAAGTGTTTTGATACCCTAGAGTAGTTTGGTTGCAAAATACGCTTAAATGCGCATTTTGACCGAAACTACGACTCGTCACTACGCCTAGTCAACGTGGTAATCAGTAGGTATAGTCACTAAGGACTATAACCATCGTGATTACGATCACGTTGCAAAGTTCAAACAAACTTCATGTTGACCATAGACTGGTCAATGCAGAAAGTCAACATGCTAAAAACGCATAAAAGAACGAAAGAGGACTTACAAAGGGTCCAAAGAGATTTGATTCCAAGTATTCTCAGGTATGATGTGAATAATCACATCAACTTAGAGAAATCTCAGATCAAATGTGAGGAAAATGGAATGAGGGCATGCCTATTTATACTTGTTGCAAACTTAAAAGATCATGACATTTGTTTGTGTGGTCTCCAAGCAAAAATCATGGCCATACAAGTGTTATAAGCAGGTTCAAAGCCTTGGAGAGGTGTTAACTTGGCTACCACACAAAGAAATTACCATAACAGCCCCTGAAGTTGCAACAGAACGCTAAAAACTGATTTTCTGGTGTTGGGCAGTTTTAGGCGGCCCGCGTAAGCTGAGGGACCAGGCTTACGCGGCCGGTATGAACTCAGCAGATCAGCATAACTTTCAGTTTTGACAGCTTTGGTCCCTGCATGAGTTTGAGCCCATTTTTGGCACTTTTAACACCCGTTAAGCCATTTTCAAGGCCCTACAAGGTGGTCAAATTATAGAGGACTCAAAATATGCTCGGAAAACTCTCAGATGTCGGCTCGTTTGGTCGTACGGTCACGTTATTCGTCAAATTACGATGAAACTCAAACGGAAGCGAAAACGATCCAAATTAAGCGACGAATGGTATTTTTGCATCCCGATCACTACAATAAAAGTATTTTAGTGTGTACAAAAATTTTGGGTGTCCAGATGTGGTCAGCAGGTAAGATGTGCGCGAAAATGCAAACTTACGCCGTTTTTGACACCTTTAGTCCCTGAAAGATCAAATAAGCATGTTTTCGCACACCGAACCCCTCAAAGCTTATTTATAAGCTATGTTTAGGTTATATATGGTATGTTTAGCTTATGATCAAGTTATGGATTGTACGTTACTATACAAATCGGTATAGTTTCTCAGTTTGACACAAATAGTCCTTGCGATCGAACAAACTTGATTTCAACACACCAAACCATCCAAAACTAATTTCTAAGTTATGTAAAGGTTATTTAAGGTATGGTATGGTATGTTATGCCTATGTCACTATTCCGGAGTGTTTGTCACGTTAAACTGACTGCGTTTACGCACCAGTTTGCGTATAACTTTCCAGAAAGCGATTTAAAGCTTGAAATCGGAATCGAATTGAATTGTAAAATCATCAAACACAATTACACCTATAATAATACCAAAACACATTGTTTTAATGATAGTTAAAAATTTTTTACATTATACATTGATTACAAAGCACAGTTGTCACACATGAGTACTACGAATCATCCTCAAATGGATGGTCAGAGCGAGAGAACCATTCAGACGTTAGAGGATATGTTGAGAGCGTGTGCGATTGAATTCGGTGGAAGTTGGGATACTTATTTGTTGTTGGCTACATTTTCTTACAACAATAGTTATCACGCTAGTATCAAGGCCGATCCGTTTAAAGCCTTGTATTGAAGGAAGTGTCGATCACCTCTTTGTTGGCCTGAAGTCGGCGAGAAGCAATTGACTGGACCCGAGCGTATCCAAGAAACCACCGACAAGTTTGTTCAGATCAAGGGGAGGTTGAAAGCTGCCCCGGATCGACAGAAGAATTATGCGGACAATTGAAGGAAACCGTTGGAGTTTCAGGTTAGTGATCGTGTCATGTTGAAGGTGTCGCCTTAGAAAGGCTTTGTGAGATTTGGGAAAGGGGGAAAGCTGAGCCCATGTTATACAGGTACTTTCGAAATCGTATCTCGAGTTGGAACAGTCACGTATAGGATCACGCTGCCACAGGAATTAAGTGGAGTTCATGACGTATTTCATGTTTCCAACTTGAAAAAGTGTCTGTCGGATGAGACACTGATTATACCCCCCTTGAGAGGTTCGTGTGGACGATAAACTGAGATTTATCAAAGAACCGGTAGAGGTTCTGGATTGGAAAATTCAGAAACTCAGGAGGAGTAGGATTAAGTTGGTTAAGGTTCCCTGGGATTTTAAACGTGGACCCGAGTTCACCTGGGAATGACAGGACCAGATGCAATGGAAATATCCTCATCTCTTCCTACCTAGTGCAAAAACGAAACTTGTAGAGTAGAATTTCGGTGACGAAATTTCCTAAACACGGGGAGACTATGACACCCGACTATTTAGGATGTACCGTACAAACCTAACACGTCTCGTGAATGAATAAAAGGTTGTATTTGATTGATATTAATGTTTATGTGTGATGTTTGGTGTGTTAATAAATCCAAACTTCGATAAAAATTATGTTAGCAATAATAAGATAAACGCTTAGCGCGTAACGAACAAAATGCGAAACGAACGTCGGTGACCGCCCGATCAATTTTAAAATCCTAAAATAATTCATTATGATTAGAATGGTAATTTTAATTATATTCGGAAGGGAAACTAAATTAAAACGCTAAGAAACTCTATTTTTCGAGTTTAAGCGCGTACCGCGCAATACTGCTCGTATCTGACAAAATATTGTCAACGCAGCCAATCAAGCCAACTGATAATTATTTCAGTGATATTTTGGCGATTTTATTTTTATAGAGTGATAAAAATAATTTAAATCGTCATAAAACGGGATTAAAACACTAGATAAAATACCCGGTATCCAGTAAAATACCAGTTTTCGATCTATATACATATGATATATGTATGTATGTATGTATGTATGCGTGTATGGTGTGTGTATTAGATATAGGTGGTGGCTTGGGGGGGGAGGGTTCAAAATACCCTCTTTCCAAGTGTTGTACATTGGAAACACAAGTGATGATTATCACTTTTTGAACACACTTAATCTTCTCAAAATCCAAGAACCAAATCACAACAAATCAATTCTCTCTCTCTTGAATACCTACGACTGAAACACCCCTCACACACATCCATTTTCAAATTCCAACTTGTTTCTTGAAGATTCATGTTCATAAAATCTCATTTCAAGTTCATTTGAAGATTTAAGAGTGTTTCCAAGGGGTTTCAAGCTAGAATCAAGCTCCATATCATCATTTTTGTCAAAACCCATTAAGAATCTTGAACGTATAAAACTCACTTTAAAATCTTGTTCTTGGTTCATGATGATATTGATGGTTATGGAAGGTTTCTCTTGTTCTTTCATTTAAACACAAACTTGAAAACTAAAACAGATGGGTTTTTAATAAAATAAAAATGGATGTGTATATATATGTATATATGGTCGTACATATGCATGTGTGTATGTTAGAGTATGAGTTTTGATTTTTGGTTTAGTCTTGTTTGATAAGATGTTGAAAAGTGATGTGCATGTAATCTTTGGAAAGTTCTAAAAGGTTTTAATCATGTGAATGGACATGTAAAAGTAAAAATTTGGAATCATGTGTGTATATATATGTGTTGTATATGTATGTATATATATATATATGCATGCATGTGAATTTTTGATGTTAAGAATCTTAGATGTGTAAGATTGTATATATATGTCTTGCATTTATGATAAAATGATTGGATGATAATCATATGAAGATTGGAATGTTTGTATTATTAGAACATGAGTTACATGAATGTGTAGATGCATTTAAATTCATGTAAGTTGATTGTGATATGTTATGGGTGCCTTAGATGCTTGTACTTAAGCATGCATGTTGATTTATGATCTTGAAATGATGATTAAGATATGATTTGATAAAAATGATTTTTAATCAGATTCTAAGCACTAAAAATATTAATATTTGAAGTATTATAATAGCATGAAACTTTGTCATAAAGTTTACTAGCTTTGCAAGTTGTACTTGGTGCTTAAAAAGTTGTAAAATACGTGAAATCGCATGATTTATGTGACTTACAAGAAAACTGCACTAATATGATTATAACCATCATTATAATCAGTAAATAATATGGAATATGTTAAAATATCAAGTCGTTACGATTTGGGATGGTTATGGTAACGTTTGACGCAAAACTATGCGGTAAAACGGTTTAAATTCGGCTTTTTGAAAGATTTTTACAAAACTATTTTAGATTAGTAAGTAAACTGATATTTTTAGTATAAATATAAGTATTTTAACTTATGTTAAGTTTACTTGGTGTTTTGTTAGTCATACGTGACTTCCGACGCCCGAAAACGTTACCGAATCACTAAAATACGCGTTTTACAACGTACACTAGCATGGGTTATTTATGGGTGAACCTTATTTCTTAAAATGTGTTATGTGATTTAGATATGTGTATATGATAATATGTTAATTGTTGAGATGATAGCAGGAAATTTAGACTATGAATGTACACTTGTGCGGTAAAGCGGTAGAATCGGTAAAATCGCGTTAAATGTTTAACTTGTTTGTTGAGCATGAAAATTGATAAATAGGTTAACTTGATAAGTTATTTTATGTATACATGCTTTAAAAATGATAAAATATAAAAGTTAACGAGATTTCGCGTGTTATGATATTGAATATAATGCACGTTTATATATATATATATATATATATATATATATATATATATATATTACGACGCGCGAATCGTAGATATATTACGTATAAACGGGAGTATTAACGGATTTAATTGATAGGGGTCACCAATAAAATCGTTCAAGTCGCAAAATCTTAAATATATATAGGTGAACTCATATATATATATATATATATAGGACAATGCTAGATAGAAAACCCTAAAAATTTGAGAAAACCCGAGAAAACCCAACCTCCCGACTTTTTTTTTTTTTGAAAAAAATAACACATGTAATAAACATGTTTTTAAGAGTTTTGAGCCAAAAAAATCAAAAAAGCGCCAAGTGGATGTTTTTAAAAAAAATAAACAAGTTTCAGCAACTTTCATCACTAACATGAGCAACTTTCATCACTAACATGTGTTAGACAAAAATTGCTGAAACTTGTTTATTTATTTTTTTTTTAAAACCACTCGGCGCTTTTTTGATTTTTTTGGCTCAAAACTCTTAAAAACATGTATATTACATGTGTTATTTTTTTTCAAAAAAAAGTCCGGAGGTTGGGTTTTCTAGGTTTTCTCAAAATTTTAGGGTTTTCTATCTAACCCTCCCCTATATATATATATATATTAATGTGCCAACATAATAAAAAATAATGACTTTTTTGAGAAAATCTCAAAGTTATGTGAAAATGCTAAGATTCAGAGAAACTTAGGAATTTTGTGATATATTGATTGATAAATCGTTCCTACGTATATTAGCACATGTAGAAATCAATTTGTGGGATTACGCTATTTATAATACGCACCCAAAGGTAAGTATCACTAAACCCCCTCGTTTTACTATTTTGTATATGTTTTGGGGGAAGAACACGCCTTAAAAGGTTTAAAGATGTTTTTGAATAAAACATACCTTTTGATATATACAATTTATATTTTCATGGAAAATATACGATTGATAATTATATATGTTTTGGGTAGAAACGGTTTTTGTGAATAAATATGTTTCGGGAAGAAACGAGGATTAATATGGTGTTTTAAAGAAAACGACCATGTAGATTTAAAATTTCTTAAATTTAAAGTTGGGACGAATTCGCTTGATCTCAAGAGAATAAGTGTCGGGTTATTGGCTTATGTTTCGGTGGGGACTTCGGGGAATTCGTACAACATTATATATTAAATTTATCAGTATTAGTAGGATATATATATTGTTCATGAGGCAAGCATTATAGATTGCCCTTTTATGGGCACATGCACAAGTAATGTCGTTTAATCATTTAAGTATTGCACGCGAGGAATTATTGGTAGATCTATCGGGTTGACAACCCCGTCGTTACCGGTCGCTCCGTGTCAAGTCAAATGATGAATTGATATTCTGTTATAGTCTAGCTTTTATTATACCTTCATTGTTAATATATAGTTCGTAATGTCTTGCTAACTTACGAGTCTGAACATTTGATGTTATCAATTTAATATGTTTATCGTCGGAGGTTCTTAAGAAACGCTTGCGACGGCTGACCCATAAATTTTTATAAAGGAAATAAATTAACTTTCTTAAAATTATTTGGATGTTTTTGATAATAAACAGATAATTAGAAAGTTTTTCCTTGGATCAAATTATTTAAATTTGGATATGTGAACTCACCTTCCTTTGTGTTAACACTTGATTTTTAACATGTTCTTCAGGTACTTGAGTTCGGCTTCGGGAATTATGGCGTATCTTGTGGTTGTTGATGCATGTTTGGTTTGATAATGTGTTGGACAGACTTTTAAAACTTTGGGACCTATGTAATAAGATCCATAAGGATAAAAACAACTAAACTATGATGTGCTTGTGACGAAATTTAAGACTTTATGTTTTAAAATCTATGTTTTCATTTAGTTGGAATGTCCAACATTATAATGCATCGTTCAGCAAGATATTTATGGGCACCAACTTCCGTCACCACTACGTTTTATATTCCGCTGCGATGTTTTTGGGATGTGACACCTGCACGTAATTTAGTGTGCTTTCGACACATTTAACCCCTGTTAACCCATTTTTCATGCTTTACAAGGGCGTTAAAGCATAGGGGACTTGAAATATGCTCAGAAATGTCATGGATGTCGGTTCGTTCGGCTGTACTGACGCGAAAACGATCAAAATTACGCAACGATGGATATTTTTGCATTCTTATCATTAAAATACAAGATTTTAATGATTACAAAATTTTTTTGAATGTGCGTACGTGTTCCATATTAAGAAATACACGAATTAGCAGACTTTTGCAGTTTGACGCAAATAGTCCATGTGCCCGAATAAGTATGTTTTTGCCATACCGAACCCTTCAACACTTATTTCTAAGTTATGTAAAGAGTATTTAGGATATGTTTAGCGTATGTTACTGTTCCGGAGTGTACGTTGCGTTAAACTGATTATGTTTGCGTAACAATTTACGTATAACTTCTAGAAAAGCTTTTGAGAGTTTGAAATGGTACAAGGATTGAAATGTGTAATTGTCATATGCAATTGTACAAATCCCAGGAAGGAAACACAAGATTTCATTGGATTCGAAATTGTTCGGAATTGTATACTGGTTGTAAAGGCACAAATATCACAGTGGTGTAGAAAGCGGCATTGCCCTGGGAGAGGGGCTTTTAAGCATACTTTCATATGAAAGGTCTGCTTCATGTTGTGGTCTCCCTGTGCTTACAACATGATCCTTTTGTGAGGATACATGAGGAGTTTGGATGGGTTGAGATCTTTTCAACAGCTGTGAGGAAGTAGTAGCAGTGATTTCAAGTGACATTTGTGTTGTCACTGGGTTAACCTATGGACCTCATCTTCCAGAGCACCCTTTTTATTTTGTTTGGTTTTGGTGGGCTTTTTGGATGTGGCAGGTTTCTTTTTTGGTTTTGCTAGTGTTCATTTCACAACACCAGTTGTGTTGTCATGATCACAAGGAGCAGCGGGCTCAACAACAGATGTTTGACAAACAGATGTGGATGCATCTAAAACAGGCTCATCCCCCTTTATTTGTGTTTTTTAAACTTTTGACTCTTTATCCATACGTCTGGTAAAAGTTCCACTTGTAAGACAATTTATTTGAAAAGCTACACCTTGTTCAAAATCTGTTTGTGACACTTGTTTTCGTAGGTAGTAGCTTAGAAGTCTTAGATACAACAAAAAAGCATTATTAGCACATTTTTTCACCTTTTTCACATTAGTCACCAAATTAGAAACTAGTGCTTGGGATAAATTGTATTCAGATTTTGTTAAAATAACATATCCCAAATACTGAATTTTTAAAGGTATTTCATTAAATGTGGTGGTCTTGGATGAGAGACTAGTTAAAAGAGTATTGAAAAAAAATTTCATTGGCGGAGGGAGGTTTGGTTTGAAAATAGTACCTCCCTTTAATTGTGCATCATACCCTCTTTCAATGAGCTCCGTATGAAGTTCATGTTTTTCAAAGTTGGTCTTACTTGCCAAGTCGCCCAATACAAATGTAGTTGAAATTGTAGATGGGGAAATTCGAATCAGACTTTTTCCGAATTTAAATGTCATGGAAACCGACTTATTATCTTTAAACTGTATTTCAGCATTAGCCCAAAATTGTCGAAATGTTTCCGTATGAACTGGAGCATCAGCAGTAAGGATTGCTTCGTATTTTGATGACGTTAAAATGTCAATTATTGAATGAAAGCTAGTATTTTTGCTAGTTTTCTTGAAGATGGGGAGGTAGTTGTGAGAGTTTTTGATGTTTAGAGCCATGATAAGAGAAGAAGGTGATAATGGAAACTGCTTTTGAGCAGGGGCGGACCCACTTGGATCCGTGGGTGGGCGGGCGCTGTCATACCCCGACCACGTGGAACAACCAAACGTGGCGGAAATGTCGGGGAGTGTTGTAACAGAATCATTGTTTCGTAACCATGGAATAAATAAATTCTGTTTTATTGAATAAATGAACTCATTGTTTTAATACAATCAAATAAATACAACTACGATCTTCCAAATTTTATAGTCGCTAAGGCACGAGTCCATCCTAAATGTAGCATGTATCAACAATCATTGCAAAGCAGTACCTGAAACATGTGTAAAAATAGGTACGTCAGCATAAAAATGCCTGTGAGATACATAGGTTTTGTGAAAATAGGATTCATGACTTATGTTTGAGAAAATGTTTAGTCATGAACCTTGTAATTTGCTATGTCTTGTAAATCATTTGAAAAACGATAAGGTCAGATGATATGTATAAATAAGAGAATAATGTATGGTTAAATGAATAACCATGTAAAATGAGTTTGTATAATATAAGTTGTTTGTAAATCAATGTCTTGTGAAAAGTATGTTATTTGTATAAAATGTTATATGTCTCAAATTGAAATGATTCAGATAACGATACAATATGTAATACCATACAAACACTTATATATAGGAAGTACCAGCGGCGTATCCACCATGCTTGTATCATATTACACACGCCTCGTTACTTAATCACTTACTCAAACCAACCAACAATGTAAGATGTCTATGTTTAAACCAATTGCCAAACGTATTGAATAATGTGTCAAAATGTTTATGTCAAGATGTAAGTCATGAAATGTATAACCAATGCCAATACTGTTTATGTGTCCAATGTAAATCATGTAATATGTAACCAAAATGATATGTATAAATAAATGTAAGGTTAAACGAATAACCTTATATTAGCATATTAAAAGTATACTTTGGATTTGTAAGTAACATATTAAACTATGTTTTGGTTTTGTAAATAACATATCAAAATATGCTTTGGATGATTAACAAAATATATGTTGGTTTTGTACAATACCACACATGAGAGTATATCAAATTATACTTTTTGGAGTATATCAAAATATACTTTAAAGGTGTGATTTAAGAATTCATTTAGACCTAGTGCATCAAAATACACCTTTGAGACTATAAGGATACCACAAAGGAAATCCCTATTTGGATGGAGAAACAAATTGGTTTCAGACATTCCATGACAACAGGAATGGGGTGTCTGATCCTATAGCGCTATATCATACTAACAATCGGTCTGGTGAACATAAAATAAGTACAATTCAAAATTTTATTTTATGTTCTTTGAGAAATCGGTGTTTAAACCATAGATAGTCATTTAGTTTGTCAAATGATAAGTAATAACATGTATAATCAATTATACTTTGAAATCATGAAAATAACAGATAGGTGCACATGCTTCACCCCAAAACAGTTCGAAAACAGTAAAAGAGGGGAACTATTTACTCACATTGAGAGTGCTTAGGAGTCCTTGTGTAACAACCAAACAATGCTAGAGATCACGGATATCAAACGGCACCTATTATAGGTAACTATGTTAATAAACCGGACCTAAATCGGAGGATTTAGATAGAATGAGGGTTCGTAAACCAAACGAGTATGGAGACTCGTATCATATGGTTTAACAAAGCCTACATACTAAATGAAACCTATCCTAAGTGCTTTCGACCCATCGCGACCCATTTAGGTAGCTTATGCTACTTTAACGCGTCGTTCGCGTGAAACGCGTTCGGACCGTCTAACTAGTCGTTCGCGTGAAACGCGTTAGGTTACATATGCTTAATTACCAATTATACATGAAAAGGGTATTCTGGTAATTTACCTAAGGCATATAAACTACCTATCATACAACTACTCAAACGATGTGACCATAGGGTATAACCTCGGAAGGTTATTCCCTACCTACTATGGTCACTTAATGTGTTTGGTCGGATCCTAATGATCGACCAAATGGGTCGGGTTCGAAGGTATAAGCGATTTATTAGATCGCTTACCCTACGACCCTAGACAACGTGGTAATCAGTATGCATTGTCCCAAGGGACTATAACCAACGTGATTACACTCACGTTGCGAAGTTCAAACGAACTTCGCATTGACCATAAACTGGTCAATGCAGAAAGTCAAACAAAGTTTGACTTTCAGACTCGAAAAGACTCGAAAAGCAATAAAAGAACGAAAGAATACTTACGAAGGGTCCCCGAATGCTAATCTCGATCCAAGAATCTCAGGTATGAAACAATGGTTTCAACTTAGAGTTTCTAAGATCAAAATTCTAGTGGGTTTTGAAGTTATGGGGTGGGGTATTTATAGTTTCCGGGTAACCGTTAAGATCGTTTCATGGAAACCGTGCTCGAATCCCACCCTTACATGTGTTGGAATGTTATGGTAACTAAAAATGGGTTCTTATCAGCTGACTAGGCAAGTGAGAATGTGTGGTTGTGGATTAAACAGCTGCGATCTGCTGTTAAATGCAGTTAATCTGGTCTGGAAGGCTGACGGGGCCCGCTTCAGGATACACATAAACTCAGGCGGGCCGCCTGGCCATGTCAGATCAGAACAAACTTTGCAAAATGACAGTTTCAGTCCCTGTTGGTGTTTAAGGCCATTTCCGGCACTTCTAAGGCCCGTAAACCCAACTTTAAGGACCTAAAATGATGCCTAAACATTGTGGACATGAAACATGCTCAAAAATATGTCGGATTTCAGTTCGTTTGGTCGTACGAACGCGATGTTCGCTTAATTACGACGGAATGCGCATAAGCGCGAAAAACGATCCAAATGACGCGACGAATGGATTTTTCTTAAGCCAAACACTAAAGCATAATATAGTTATGCTTACATAAATTTTTGGATGTCCGGATGTATTTAGAACGTAAGTTATGCGCGAAAATGCAAACTTGTGCACTTTTTGACGCTTTTAGTCCCTGAATGACCCAAAAGTTTATTTTAGCATACCTAACCCATCAAAGCCTATTTCTAAGCTATGTAAAGGATATTTATGCTATGTTTAACTTATGGTCATGTTCCGGAATGTTTGTTACAGTTCAAATTGGCATACTTTCGCAGTTTGTCAAGTTTAGTCCCTGTAAGCGAATTAACTTGTTTTTGCCATACCAAAGCCTTCAAAACTTATTTCTAAGTTATGTAAAGGTTATTTAAGGTATGTTAAGCCTATTTTACTATTCCGGAGTGTTCGTTGGATTAAACTGGTTATATTAACGCATCAGAGCGCATATAACCCACCAGAAAGCGATTTAAAGCTTAAAATCGAACAAGAGTTGATATGTGCAAACGATACACATATTTTTACAAATCCCAAGTATGAGATACAATATTTCATTGGTTTGGCATTTGTTTAATGGTTGAAGTGACACAGGTGTCACAGTCTCCCTTACTTTAGGAAATTTCGTCCCGAAATTTAATTCTAGAGGAAACTTGTGAAGACAACTGTGACGGTTTCGCCTTCTAATAGATCCATTGAACCCTTAAGTAAAACTCTGGGCCATGTTAGGATTCTTAGCGAATTTGTTAACCCTCAAAGTGAATTCCTTGTAGCAGTAAAACATGGAATTTTTTGAACCATGGATAGAAGAACGTTTCTTATGAAGACTTATCATAGGAAACTTGTGTGTGCTTGAAATCAGAATTGGGGAGTGTAAGATAAAATGACATCGGTCAAGGTCCAAGACTTCTCCAGTATCATTATTCTTATCACTATAGTCTTAACACATGATAAAGCTCCCTGTGGTTTCTGTGCACTGAATTCCATAATTATGTAGGCCTCCATAATTACGTAATTCCTTACATAGTCCGCACAGTTCATTTCACAATGCGTAGGGAAAAAGAATTAATTGAGTAAACATGAAGCGACTTGAATAGATCACCAAAGGGTCCTTTCAATTAGATCAACGAACAATCTTTTTAACTAGATCAACACATGATCTTCTTAACTAGACCTTCGTACGATCTCCTTAAATAGACCACTTAAGGGATCTTTTTAATTATATCATCACATGATATTTCTAATCAGATTTTCAAAATCAATCTGTTTAACCAGACCATTCAATAGGTCCAATTATAGAATAGTACTTTAAAACCCAAGGGACTTGACTACAACGTAGAAGTCCATTAAGGATTTAAGATAGTAACTTTGGATATCCTACTATGAATCCTTCATATAATATAGGGAAGATTCTACGAGGATTTGGATGGATCATATATAACCACAAAGCATGTAAGAAAACACATAAGCACAAAATTAGTTAACTTGATTCTTTAATTCGTTATCTTTGGGCATGGATATTTAAAACACACCAGGAATCCAATCAATGGATTTTATTAGGCACATTAACCATTTTCAAGGATCCATCTATAAAGATAGAAGGATTTTTCAATAAGAGTTTGGCTTTATTTCTTAAAAGAAACGAGTGTTTAAGGTTCTTGGGGAGATCACAAGTGATCATAAAATGACAGAACCACACGATTAGTTTGTATTTGGGTTGACACCATAAGGTTGCATCAATTATTCATATAAACGCATAATTTTTACAGAAATAAAAACAACAAATCTTTATTTATGTAACAACCGAATTGTCTTGAAGTGTCATAAGATAACAACCAAGGAATTACAAAACACTAATTGTTCACTGCTGCATCATTGTTCATCTTTGCCTCATTGATGTTAAATGCTCGTCCTCGCGCTGGAGGTATGTTAACAAGTCTTAGACAATTGTTCCTGTAGTGGGTAAGGTCACCACAGTTATAACATGACCCCGGAGGGAAGCGTGCTTGAACAGCAGCAGGGTTTGCAGCAGCTTGATTTGCATAACGACAAACATTGATCAAATGTCCCAACCGCCCACAGTGGGTACATTTGTGACACTGCTCTTGCTCTAGATGATGACGGTTGCACTTGTTGCACAAAGGTGCGGTACCAACGTTTTTTTGCCTTTTGCGAGGTTGTGCTGGCTGGTTTGGTGCAACCAGTTTGTCTTGAGTAGTTACAGCGTAGTTTTGAGAGGCTTTGCGCTTCTTCTTATTGGACACCTCAGCATGTTCTTCCTTTGGTTCAACTTGAACAGTCTTGTCAGATGGTCTTGAGTCGCCCTTCCGAAACAGCTTACGCTTCCTGATGTGGGATTCAGTTAGAGTGGCAGACAATTCAATGGCTTGTCTGACAGTAGTAGGGTTGCTGCCAGTAACAATATCCTGAACTAGGTCAGGAAGACCATCAGTATATTTCTTGATCGCTTTATCCACAGGAGTAACCATAGCAGGGCACAAAAGGCTCAATTCTTCATAACGGTCAGTATAGGCTCGATGCTCGCCACTGTCTTGCTTCAAATCATCAAACTCCCTCTCCAAAGCTCGCAGTTCATGACGAGGGCAAAACTCCTTCATCATAAGAGCCCTAAGTTCAGCCCAAGTTTGGGCTAAAGCAACCTCAGCACCACGGTCTCTCATCACCCCATTCCACCATGTAAGAGCCCTCTTCTAAAACACACTCGAAGAAAACTCGACCTTGCGATTTTCAGGACACTGAACGTGATGGAAAGTATTCTCAATGCTCTCGAACCATTGAAGAAGCCCAGTGGCTCCCTCAGAACCACTAAACTTGAGCGGTTTAGCTGAGTTAAAAATTTTGAAATTGCATGGAGCATTGTTGTTGTTGATGGCTTGCATCATTTGAGCATAAAGATTTGGGAAGGCAGCAGCCATTTGCTGCGCGATGATTTCCGCTAGTTCAGCCTTTGGCATCTGATTGTCGCGTCGAGGAGGCATTCTAAAAGAGGAAACATGAAAGGAAACGAGTGAGAGAATTAGACGAAAAGAATGAGATGAAACAAATCTGATGAAAGCAAGGGTAGTGGTCATTTGTTTGTTACTACAAAGCAACAAACGACCCCGGTGATTAATCAAAGTAAATAGGTCAAAAATAATGTATCGCGAAGACATGCTCGCCTATAAGTGAACACTCATCCCAAGAATTCCCAGGTAAGCACGACTGGTCTCGCGTTTGATGAGATGTATACGAAGTGCTTGCCTAGACAGAAAACCTAGAATACAGGCATTCACCCTTCCAGTTTGCATGTGTTCACATTATTTAAAACCCAAAAACTTGACGAGATTTTGAAAACTTAAAGGGGTTCAAAACCTTATAACAGAGGGTTCAAAACCTTACAATAGAGGGTTCAAAACCTAGTAATCAATCATCCTAGAATAGATGATTAGTTTTCAAAGCGGTTTTGAAATTTATGTTCTTGTTGTGGTCGTCGCCTAAGGATAGGTGACGGTATTGTTTTATGACTAAACGCAAGTAAACTCGCGTTAGGGTCCTAAGAAGGTTATAGACTAGGTCAAAGTATTACTAATAACCTAATTCCCTATAACCATTGGCTCTGATACCAACTTTTCTGTCACACCCCGACCACGTGGAACAACCAAACGTGGCGGAAATGTCGGGGAGTGTTGTAACAAAATCATTGTTTCGTAACCATGGAATAAATAAATTCTGTTTTATTGAATAAATGAACTCATTGTTTTAATACAATCAAATAAATACAACTACGATCTTCCAAGTTTTAAAGTCGCTAAGGCACGAGTCCATCCTAAATGTAGCATGTATCAACAATCATTGCAAAGCAGTACCTGAAACATGTGTAAAAATAGGTACGTCAGCATAAAAATGCCTGTGAGATACATAGGTTTTGTGAAAATAGGATTCATGACTTATGTTTGAGAAAATGTTTAGTCATGAACCTTGTAATTTGCTATGTCTTGTAAATCATTTGAAAAACGATAAGGTCAGATGATATGTATAAATAAGAGAATAATGTATGGTTAAATGAATAACCATGTAAAATGAGTTTGTATAATATAAGTTGTTTGTAAATCAATGTCTTGTGAAAAGTATGTTATTTGTATAAAATGTTATATGTCTCAAATTGAAATGATTCAGATAACGATACAATATGTAATACCATACAAACACTTATATATAGGAAGTACCAGCGGCGTATCCACCATGCTTGTATCATATTACACACACCTCGTTACTTAATCACTTACTCAAACCAACCAACAATGTAAGATGCCTATGTTTAAACCAATTGCCAAACGTATTGAATAATGTGTCAAAATGTTTATGTCAAGATGTAAGTCATGAAATGTATAACCAATGTCAATACTGTTTATGTGTCCAATGTAAATCATGTAATATGTAACCAAAATGATATGTATAAATAAATGTAAGGTTAAACGAATAACCTTATATTAGCATATTAAAAGTATACTTTGGATTTGTAAGTAACATATTAAACTATGTTTTGGTTTTGTAAATAACATATCAAAATATGCTTTGGATGATTAACAAAATATATGTTGGTTTTGTACAATACCACACATGAGAGTATATCAAATTATACTTTTGGGAGTATATCAAAATATACTTTAAAGGTGTGATTTAAGAATTCATTCAGACCTAGTGCATCAAAATACACCTTTGAGACTATAAGGATACCACAAAGGAAATCCCTATTTGGATGGAGAAACAAATTGGTTTCAGACATTCCATGACAACAGGAATGGGGTGTCTGATCCTATAGCGCTATATCATACTAACAATCGGTCTGGTGAACATAAAATAAGTACAATTCAACATTTTATTTTATGTTCTTTGAGAAATCAGTGTTTAAACCATAGATAGTCATTTAGTTTGTCAAATGATAAGTAATAACATGTATAATCAATTATACTTTGAAATCAAGAAAATAACAGATAGGTACACATGCTTCACCCCAAAACAGTTTGAAAACAGTAAAAGAGGGGAACTATGTACTCACATTGAGAGTGCTTAGGAGTCCTTGTGTAACAACCAAACAATGCCAGAGATCACGGATATCAAACGGCACCTATTATAGGTAACTATGTTAATAAACCGGACCTAAATCGGAGGATTTAGATAGAATGAGGGTTCGTAAACCAAACGAGTATGGAGACTCGTGTCATATGGTTTAACAAAGCCTACCTACTAAATGAAACCTATCCTAAGTGCTTTCGACCCATCGCGACCCATTTAGGTAGCTTATGCTACTTTAACGCGTCGTTCGCGTGAAACGCGTTCGGACCGTCTAACTAGTCCTATGACAAGTGTTATATGCCTAAACATGTTACATAATCAGTTATGTGACAAAAGTTTAGGTTACATATGCTTAATTACCAATTATACATGAAAAGGGTATTCTGGTAATTTACCTAAGGCATATAAACTACCTATCATACAACTACTCAAACGATGTGACCATAGGGTATAACCTCGGAAGGTTATTCCCTACCTACTATGGTCACCTAATGTGTTTGGTCGGATCCTAATGATCGACCAAATGGGTCGGGTTCGAAGGTATAAGCGATTTATTAGATCGCTTACCCTACGACCCTAGACAACGTGGTAATCAGTAGGCATAGTCCCAAGGGACTATAACCAACGTGATTACACTCACGTTGCGAAGTTCAAACGAACTTCGCATTGACCATAAACTGGTCAATGCAGCCAGACTCGAAAAGCAATAAAAGAACGAAAGAATACTTACGAAGGGTCCCCGAATGCTAATCTCGATCCAAGAATCTCAGGTATGAAACAATGGTTTCAACTTAGAGTTTCTAAGATCAAAATTCTAGTGGGTTTTGAAGTTGTGGGGTGGGGTATTTATAGTTTTTGGGTAACCGTTAAGATCGTTTCATGGAAACCGTGCTCGAATCCCACCCGTACATGTGTTGGAATGTTATGGTAACTAAAAATGGGTTCTTATCAGCTGACTAGGCAAGTGAGAATGTGTGGTTGTGGATTAAACAGCTGTGATCTGCTGTTAAATGCAGTTAATCTGGTCTGGAAGGCTGACGCGGCCCGCTTCATGATACACATAAACTCAGGCGGGCCGCCTGGCCATGTCAGATCAGAACAAACTTTGCAAAATGACAGTTTCAGTCCCTGTTGGTGTTTAAGGCCATTTCCGGCACTTCTAAGGCCCGTAAAGCCAACTTTAAGGCCCTAAAATGATGCCTAAACATTTTGGACATGAAACATGCTCAAAAATATGTCGGATGTCAGTTCGTTTGGTCGTACGAACGCGATGTTCGCTTAATTACGACGGAATGCGCATAAGCGCGAAAAACGATCCAAATGACGCGACGAATGGATTTTTCTTAAGCCAAACACTAAAGCATAATATAGTAATGCTTACATAAATTTTTGGATGTCCGGATATATTCAGAACGTAAGTTATGCGCGAAAATGCAAACTTGTGCACTTTTTGACGCTTTTAGTCCCTGAATGACCCAAAAGTTTATTTTAGCATACCTAACCCATCAAAGCCTATTTCTAAGCTATGTAAAGGATATTTATGGTATGTTTAACTTATGGTCATGTTCCGGAATGTTTGTTACAGTTCAAATTGGCATACTTTCGCAGTTTTTCAAGTTTAGTCCCTGTAAGCGAATTAACTTGTTTTTGCCATACCAAAGCCTTCAAAACTTATTTCTAAGTTATGTAAAGGTTATTTAAGGTATGTTAAGCCTATTTCACTATTACGGAGTGTTCGTTGGATTAAACTGGTTATATTTACGCATTAGAGCGCGTATAACCCTCTAGAAAGCGATTTAAAGCTTAAAATCGAACAAGAGTTGATATGTGCAAACGATACACATATTTTTACAAATCCCAAGTATGAGATACAATATTTCATTGGTTTGGCATTTGTTTGATGGTTGAAGTGACACAGGTGTCACAGGCGCACCCCATAAACTTTTGGTTTTCTAAGTATATATACGATTCAATTTTGACTCCGCACCCCATGAAAATTTGACTACACACCCCATGAAATTGATAATGAAAGAATTGTGAAAGTAAAATGTGTTTGAACTAAAAGTAAAGAGACTAAAAATGGTGCTCATATGATTAGTTGCAGGTGGGGCAAAATATTGGAGAAGAAGACCTTATTTAGAATAGGGGCAATTTTGTAATTTTAAATACTCACTCAAAATTAAAGTTGCAGGATGGCACGTGATCTTACCCTTTTCAATAACTTTATTTACTATTACTCAATTCATTATTTTGTACTTTTTTATCTTATTAAATTATTAGTTTGCTTAAAGATTCATATCTCTCAATATTAATTATATATGTATTCTATATCATTTCTATTTGAAATGATCCTAGAAAAAAAAACTCAAATTAAATGTCACTAAGGTAACTGATTGAATGTAAAAAATGTATAGGAGACCTTGATTAAAGTTTTCTAGTTTTATCTCTTGATTAATTTTTTTTGTTGTTGTTCTAGACTTTTAGTTAATGATTTTGTTGTTTTATTTAAAGTTTTGTTTGTTTAAATGATTAGTAACAAGTAATCAACATTTAAAATTATGGCTTGAATGTTTGAAACTTAAAAGTTAAAATTATAGACTATGGTTGATGATTGTTTATTTGTTTAAGTGTTTAGCGTTGTTTCATGGACTTATGGAGCGATTTATATGTGAAGGGAACCATGAGTAGATATCATATGGAACGATTTCTCAAGATGGAAGGGATGGAGAATTTAAGTGATAGTTGTATATGAAAGACTTGCTTAGGAAAGTCGCTCTATATGATATTTTGGATAGATTTAAAAAAAGTGAAAACCCATAGGGCCCAATTTTAAATATGTTTGTAATGACATTTAACACTTTGATGTGCTTTTGATGAATATTTAAATTTTAGTTTGATATTCTTTTATTTTACATGACCCGACCCGCTATAAACCGAATTTTTTTATATAGCTAGGGGCCTTAAATATTTAAAAATATTTTGCGCCCCCAGGAAAATAATTTTGGGTCCGCCACTGCTTTTGAGAATTTTGAATTCAAGACGGCAGTGGTAGAAGCTCGGTTTGGGGATGAAACAAGGTTTATATAGAGTGAAAAAGTAAATGATGACGTGGCAGTAGTTACAAAGATCTGATTACTAATATATGTCCACGTCAGAACCTCTGTTGTGATAATTGATGACAGCTGTTTCGAAACCTCTGTTGGGCAACAACAGATGTTGGGAACAGTGGTAAGTCAACAGTCGTTGTGATAATGGATGATAGTTGTTTGGAAACCTCTGTTGGGCAACAACAGAGGTTGGGAACAGTGGTAAGTCAACAGTCGTTAGGATAAACAGAAGTTATAAGAACAGACGATACCTTTCAGTAGTGGATGAATTTTTAGCCAAGCAGAGGTTTCAAAAAT
>JARYGA010046563.1:0-26676 GCA_030545235.1 Helianthus tuberosus
ACGGAATGATTGAATAAAGATGAAAAACTAAAAACAATAAGATTAATGAATTTATATAACTACACATTTTAAATTCGGAAAACATTAAGGGTAATAATTAATTGATACCTTTCTTCTATGAATGTGAAGAGGAAGAAGTGAAGATTTAGAAATAATCCATTAATATCGTTCGATTAGCTGTTAATAGAGAGGATGATTGGGTTTTCTATGCGTTCATCGGGATAGGTTGCATCACAACTTCCAAGACCTCATATGTAATCTTGCCTTTAATTAACGATATAGAACAAAAACAAAAACAAAAACAAAGATGAGGCCTTTGGGAGATGGAGGCCCAAAACCATTGCCTCATTTGACTTACCCTTGGGTCAGCCCTGCTCTTATATTTCATCTCTATACACTCACCATGTTTCTCAAATTTTCTCATGATATGGTTAGACATTTGATGTCTCATATATGACGTATTAAGGTAGTCATGATCCCAATTACTCGCTTGTTTGTGGAAATCACTCCTTGTACTTTTCATTAAAATAAATCATTAATCAGATCGTAGAATATGAGTCCTCAAAATATACGTTTTGCATTTTCCTTGTATAATTTTCATTTATTATATATTAATCAATAATCAATATCCAAATAACTAAACATAACGAGAGTACAAACATTTATGATGCAAAATTATTTTAGCAATGTAAATTCTAAATGGAAATATTAATGATTATAAATGGAAATATTAATGGTATTTAGACATCCAAGTTCAAAGTGTTGTTCTCTTTAACATTTATCATTCACCCGAAATAATCGTGATGTGCGTTTTGAAGTACACATGTTTTGAAGTACACCCTTAATACTCATAAAGACAAATTTATCGTTTAACCTTGAAGCTCTAAACTTGAATATCACAAGTCGTCCAACAAAACAAAGTTTTTTTTCTATATAATAAACTATTCTTAACTAGTTGAACAATCAATTATGTTCATAACGACATCGAGTTATTTTTCACCAAATAATTATCAATTATATGGTTCAATAAATGATACTTTTCGTATGAGCATTAGACCATTAATAAATTGCAAAAGAACTGCTTAATCATGCAAAACATTTATCGGATTTGCAACTGTTTTATAAATAAACTATATTTATTTATGTTTTGATTACAAAATCAAGACTATAAACCTTAAAATAGTTTTATTTAAATAAAACCCTATGTAACACGCTCGTCAAAAAAATTAAACCATTACAAATTGTTTTAACAAAAATAGTTTATTATAGTCAAACCAATTCTAACCCAGTAGAAAAATAAATGATTACAAATTGTTAAAATGTATGATTTTTAAGATAAATAACTTCTAATACACTTTTTAGAAAAATAAACCGATTCTAACATTTACCAAACACTTAATATGGCCGGTTTAGTAAAATAAACAATATCTAACATGCTTGTTAGAAAACAAACAATTACATCTATCGTTATAAGGTGTAATACCTTAAACCTTAATGTAATAGTTATAAACGTGAGAAATGTGAAATTTATATTTTATGGAACGAGTAAGTAACAAGTAGAGTGATTATTTGAATTACGTAGTGTTAAGATGAGTATTTAGTGTTATACGAAACCGTTTAATAATAATAAAATATATTATATTATATTATATTTGACCCTACTTCGTTTTTAACGAAACTTAGGTCAAAACGTAGAGAAAAATAAGCTTGTCTTTACAGTATATTTGTAATTTTGTAAAACATTATATTTTAAAAGTTATAAAATAAAAACGAGTGAAGTAGCTAAATTAATTATAATAATATATAGAAATTGATATGTATGTGAACTAAGCTAGCCAGCACACTTAGAGAACAATTTAGTCACATCGAAGAAATTGTGAATCTCATCGTCTATTTCCTGTTATAAGTAGATGCTCTTCTATAACTCTTTAGTACATCAAATTTTAACAGGAGCGTTCTAGTATAGAGAATCCCAAATACGCAATATTCCTTTTGGGTATTACTAATAACCGTTTTTTGGAAAGTAGGAACTCAAGTAGGGAGACTCCACATCAACTTGTTGTAGATAGTTTTAAGGTTCGCTTAAATTTATATTTAGTTATTTATTATATATGATTAGTAGGTAATATTAGTTTTGTTATTAGTAGTAGTGTTAGTATTATTATATTTAGGTATTAATTAGGGTTATTGTCAAGGGTAGGTATTGGATAGCCTAGCCTTAGTTAGGCATGGACTCATCAACCATACTTGAACAAGATATCATTAACCAGTATCTAACTATGATAACAACTAGTTAGGTGTACCATTACGGAACCTAGGATTATGTAATTGTGCCAGAACCTTGAGACATAACCCGATCTTACTAGTGGCTGTTAAGCAACAGTTAAATTGGTGAGTCATCATACTTATTTATAAAATTATGATTGTATACTCGTTCTATCCATAATTGTAATAATGAGAATGCTGCAATCTGCATGTGTTAGTAGGGGAATATGAGATCCTAGTATGCCTAATGGAGTATATCACTCTCGGAAGGGTCCTAATGTGTTGTACCCACAGGCACTTCGTGCTTATAATGTCCAGTGACACACGCTCACACCTACATGACGGCGGTAAGGGCATAGCTGAAAGACTAGTATGTCTCTAAGGTTCAATGAGGCCCAACCTGACTATAATGTAGTCACAAGCCCATATTATGTACGCATATAATGTAAATTGTGGTCTATCTTTATAAAATTGAATAGTATGAGCTCACCAGCATATAGTTGACGTCGTTTTGAGTATAGTTACCTCTGGTGAGCCGTGAGGAAAGCTATAGGAACTACTTGACAGTTGTGGTGTTTAGAAGATCAAGAAGTTCTTAGTTGTTAAGAGCTTGTAAATAAATAATGTTTTGTACTAAAAAAATATAAGTTTTAATGAAAGTTCAGTTTGCTTTTGCTATAAGTGTATTAATTATGCAGTATTGCCCGGGTTTCGGGTGGGGTGTTACAGCTAGTATCAGAGCCCGAGGTTTTAGCAAATTAGGTATTATAAGAATGCCTAAGCTTTAACCAGAATAGCTTTATAGAGTTAATAGCAAACTCAGGCTAGGCTATATAACAAATTCTTAGGGAAAGCACTTGCGTTGTCCTTTGAGTTGCGAAAGAATAACTAACCTAGGTCATGCCAATTTATGTGCTATATAAATATTCGTGTGATATAACTATTATCTTATAATGATGTGTAATACATATCAGTAACTTCTGTATAATCATATTCCTATAGGAAAGAAATCATTGCCATTATTAAGAATTGTAAATAAACCTAAACGACCATGTCATCCCTATAAACCTATTGCCTGTGGAACTTGGAGAATTTGACGTAGTCATAGGAATGGAGTGGTTGGCACCATATCACGTTGAGGTTATATGTGATTAAAAAGATTGTCCAACTCCGATTACCCAATGACAAATGGCTAATTGTACCAGGAGACTTCACTGATAAGATTAAAAACCTCATCATGATAGCGCAAGCACAGAAATACCTAAGAAAATGATGTGTTGCCTTTTTGGCATATGCCATAAACACAACAGAAAAGAAGAAGGTCAAGGACGTACCAGTAGTACAAGAATACCCCGAAGTGTTTCCGATGAACTCTCTGGACTAGCAGCAGATAGACAGGTTGAGTTTCACATTGACCTAGTTCCCGATACATCATTGATTGCTAAGTCTCCGTATGTACTAGCCCTGACAGAAAATGCAAGAACTCAACAAGTAACTGCAAGAGTTCCTTGAAAAGGGGTTTATCCAACCCATTTTGTCGCCCTTGGAGCAACCAACCTATTAGTCAAGAAAAAAGATGGGACAATGCACACGTGCATCGATTATGGAGACTTGAATAAAGCCACTACAAAGAATAAATACCCTTTACCAGGGATCGAAGACATGTTTAGTCAATTACAAGGGGCAAGCTATTTCTCTAAAATAGACTTGAGGTTTGGATACCACCAAGTGAAAGTTACACTAGCAGACGTACCTAAGACTGCCTTCAGGACTAGGTATGGTCATTAAGATTTTTTGGTAATGCCATTTGGGTTAACCAACACACCTGCAATGTTCAAGTACCTCATGAACAGGGTTTGTAAACCGTACCTCGATAAATTTGTGATCGTTTTCATTGAAGATATCGTGGTTACTCTAACGACTAGGCAGAGCACGAACAACACCTTAGAGCAATCCTTGAATTGCTGAAGAAAAAAAAAACTTTATGCAAAGTTCTCTAATTGTCAATTCTGGATACATGAAGTTCAATTCCTAATCCACATAATTAATGAACATGGAATACAAGTTGACCCTGCAAAGATTGAGGCCATCAAGAAATGGGAAGTGCCGAAGAATCTCACTGAAATCAGAAGATTTTCGGGGTTAGCAAGATACTATAGAAGGTTTATTCAAGACATCTCCAAGATTGCTACTCCATTAACAACGCTAACCCAGAAAGCCTCTAAGTTCAATCAGGGGCCTAAACAAGAAGAAGCCTTTAACACTGTACAACAAAATTTATATAGTGCCCCAATACTATCACTTCCTGAGAAGATTTTGCTATTTAGTTTGATGCCTCTCATTATGGTATGGGATGTGTACTCATGCAAAGAGGCAAAGTAATTGCCTACGCCTCTTGGCAGTTAAAGACTCACAAATGGAACTACACAACCCATGATTTAGAAATTGGTGTTGTAGAGTTTGCTATAACAACCCTCCTGAATATTTTTGACACCCTAATATATATTAAAATACTCCAATATGTCCTAAAATACACCCCGTATGTGAAAACCGAGCCCGAATACCTTTATTTTTTTTAAAATTAATTAAAATCAAATTTTTATGGATGCTCGCGGGCCATGTAGCCTTTGGCTACTGCTTACGCGGGCCGCGGCAGCTTCGAGATCAGGCGACGCCCGGTGCTGCCACGTGTCATCATCGTGGCGGACCTAGTGCGATGACTGGGCCAGGCTAGGGCGTACCCAATCTACTACGCGGGCCGCGTAGACCTTGGTCTCACCTTACGTGGGCGCGAGAAACTCGAAATGTGGTCCTATAAATAGAAATCGAAGGCCTTCAGTCCTAACTCGTTCATATTTTCTTTTCTCTCTCGATTTCACTATAATAGGCATAATTCTCGGGCATAATACCCCCCCCCCCTAATTAACGAAGTTCTGCCCCGTTGTAAGTATTATAACCCCGGTTACGTATTAGATACACTGCCCGATTGATCCAGGGTTCCGTAACGGCTGTCGAGGTTCTGTCCGACGTAGTCGTTGGAATGCCGTCTCGGGGAGGGTATTACTAATGTAAATAATGGGTTATTTTACTAACATATGTGCATTTGTGTAAATTATAGATAATCACCCAGAAATCCTTATAGAAAACCTAAGACAGCAATGTGAGTAATCTCCTTTTTGTAAATCATTTTTACAAAACCTTAAATGTTTTACAATGTGATTAAGCAGTGATTGAGTCTTTGTAGTTCTTCAATTATTGCCGGTATGTTGGGGTTTTGTATACAAAATGTGGAACACGTTACCATTGGACAACGAGTTAGCCAATGTGTAATATGACCCACCAGTCAGGATTGACAATACTGAATGAGTAATTGTGTAGAAATAAACAATGCGATAGCTCTTAATACTTTTAAAGGATAAAACTCTTCTTGATTAAACTGGGATTCACTCACCAGTATTTCCCACTGACAAAATGTTTTTAAACGCGTTTCAGGTAACAAAATGTGAAAGCCAACTAGAAGCCAGCTGGACAGCACTGAAGGCTTGGAAAAGTGGATATAAAAGTTACCTAAATAAAAGAAGATGTTTTATTCAATAAAATAGGGATTTTCCCTATGAAAATGTTTGTAATGAAAACTTGAGTTTTATCCAGATATGTTTAATATTATAAAAGTGTGGTATTTACTCTGATAAACATTTCCTAACTACGGTCCTGATGAAATTTCCGCTGCCAAAATGACAAACAAATGATACCACCAAAACTAGTCTCGCGGCCGCCCGTTCCCGTGACAGATAGGGGGCAGGGGTTGCGACAGAAGGTGGTATCAGAGCTAAGCCACTGATTCAGCCATAGAAGTGTTCTGCTGAAACTGAAATATTATCCAAATTGTTAGGAAATTAATTATGGAAATACGTGCATAATTATATTTTATTGTTGTGTGTTATTTGACTATTTGTTAGTTTACAGTATGAGTGATCAAGGACCCTCAGACGTTTATCGTCAGGTGTCTGATTCACCTAGGAATGAAGGTACTTCCTCACAGCCTGCCCTCTCTGTGTATTCAGCTGACTAGGAAGAAGGGATGTTTGTCTTTAAGTCTCAGTCTGAAGAGCCATTCCGTCAGAAATAGAGAGGATGGTTCAGTAAGGGAGCATTCGAGCATAGGAAAAGAATGCGAAAGTTGCAACAGCAGAGAGTCCTAGCAGCAGCTAAGCGAGAGTCAGATGCCCATACACATGATATGCTTAATAGAAGCCTAGCCAATTTTCATATCCTAGCAACAACTTCTGCCGACCCAAACCTAGAGCAACTAGTAGCCCCACAACCCTTACCTTTGTTTCCCACTCGGTTAATGGAGATAGAAAACAACCCCGAAAACCAAGTCCAAATGCATGATTTCAACCTTGAGGAGATACCTAGGATACCAGCCCCTAATCCCTTAGACCCAAATTATGATCCATGGTTCGATGATCATAGGGATTATGTGCCACGCTACCACCTAAATGACGAACCCCTGCCGAACCTAGCAGCCTATCCAGGACTGGACCCTCTAGATCCCTACTATGATAACGATGAATACATTAGGGAGATCTTAGAGAATCTGTACCCTCAGGAGGAGCCCATGCCCCAGTACCCAGTACCAGCACCTGCACCCCCAATGAGTGCAGATAATGTGCAAGAGCTCTGAATTTTCAGAGAAAAAATTTTAGAAAGTAGTGAGAGGATGAGGCAGGTAGGAGAGCGACTCATCTGGAAGTACGACGAGCGCAATATGGATTACTGGATAAATCCAGATCAGTGAAGGTGATGGTGGAGTTGGTAATAATAATAATAATATATAATATGTTTGTATGAAAAAAAATATTAATATATATATATATATATATATGTGTGTGTGTGTGTAATAATAATAATATATGTTGTAGTATAGGTCACTTCGTGGTTAGCGATGCATAGTAGTATTGTAATTTAAATTCCAGCCTTAGTGTGTATTAGACGCATACTATATAAGAAAGAGTAAAAGTCGCAATGCTCGACGCTTTTGACCAATATATGTGTTGTGTGATTGTTTCCTAAATTATTAATTATTTTGTGATATTAATAATTGGTAAATGTTTAAAATTCAGATGGACGACGAAGTAAACCAGGAAAACCAGAATAATGATAACCAGAGTAACATTAACCTGGATAACGAAAACCCGAACAACAACAATAATGGAAACTAAGTGGATAACAGTGCCATGCAACATATAGAGGCACAAGGGATAATAGATGCGATGCCATATATTATCAAAACGGTTAAGGAAGCGGAAAATAAAAGTAAACATAATAGCAAACGACCCTCTGAACCTGAAAACAGCGTGAACAATGGACACGTACTTCAAGTGCCCATTCCCAAAAGAAGAAGAACCGTGTCTTACGGTTTTTCTTATAAAGAATTCTGGTCTTGTAAACCAATGGAATTCTCGGGCAATGAAGGGGCTGTTGCATCACTACGCTGGATAGAAAAGGCTGAGGCAGTCTTAAGAATAAGTAAATGTGCTGAAGAGGATAAGATAATGTTCGATTCCAATCTGTTTAAGAATTCAGCACAAGAATGGTGGAACACTATCCTCCAGTCTAGGGGAAGTGATAGAACTTACAATATGGAATGGGAAGAATTTAAAAACATGGTAGAAAGGAAATTTTGTCCCCCTAATGAAAAGGAACAAATAGCAAACAAATTCCTAAATCTTAGGATGATTGGGGTAGATAGTAAGAGTTATACTACATTATTCTTTGAATATGCCCGAATAGTACCAACCCTTGCATCACCTGAACCAATATTAATCTCCCGTTACATCTGGGGATTAATTAGGGAGATTATACATGTAGTCAAGGTAGCTAGACCTCAAACCATAGAAGAAGCTGTAGAACTAGCCAACACCTTGACAGATGAATTAGTCCGTACACGAGAAGAGGATCAAAGGAGGAACCTAACCCAGAAACTTACCCAAGAATTCCATTCTGGAAATTCTAACCGTGGGAGAAATGTAGGTTCTACCTCTGCACCTTACTGTAAGTATTGCAAAAGGAAGCATTCAGGAAGATGCTCCATATACTGTAACTTCTGCAAAATATCTGGACACAAGGAAGAAGATTGCAGGAAAAAAGCCTAACAAACAGGATATGCTACAACTGCGGAGAACAAGGTCATATCAAGCCTAACTGTCCAAAGCAAGCTCCAGCTACAAACACCAAGAATACTAAAAATGCTAGAGCATTTGTTCTGACTGTAGAAGAAGCAAAGATGATCCCGGATGTGATCACCGGTACGCTTTTAGTTAATGATGTTTTTACTAAAGTATTATTTGACTCTGGTGCAAACCAAAGTTTTATTAATACTTCATTTTGCAAACTTCTTAATCAATCATTAACTAAACTTCCACAAGAATGTCTAGTAGAGACAGCAAATGGAGAAACCATTAAGATTTCCGAAATCTTGCAGGGAGCAAGAATAGAAATTTTAAATCAGAAATTTATTGCAAACCTTTACCCAATGAATCTGGCAGGATTTGATGTTGTGTTAGGAATGGATTGGTTAATAACCAATAAAGCCAGTATTTTATGTGATCAAAAGTCAATTCAAGTAAATTCACCAAGAGGTGAAAAGATCACAATTAAAGGAAATAAAACCTCTAAATTCACAAAGTTCATCTCTGTGATGAAAACAACACGTTATATAAGGAAAGGATCATTAGTGTATTTGATTTCTATAATCACTAACACTAAAGGAAAAGAATTAAAGGATATTCCAGTAGTATCCCAGTTTTCAGATGTATTTCCAGAAGAACTGCCAGGGCAACCTCCAGATAGAGAAGTTGAATTCAGAATCCATTTGATACCAGGAACCACACCAATTGCCAAACCACCTTACCGTTTGGCACCCGCAGAAATGAAGGAACTGAAAAAACAATTAGATGAATTATTGGAGAAGGGATTCATACAGCCAAGCTCATCGCCATGGGGAGCACCGATTTTATTCGTCAAAAAGAAGGATGGATCAATGCGTATGTGCATTGACTACCTTGAATTGAATAAAGTCACGATTAAGAATCGGTATCCATTACCAAGAATAGATGATCTGTTCGATCAATTGCAAGGAGCACGATTTTTCTCAAAATTCGATTTAAGGTCAGGATATCATCAATTAAAGGTACAGGAAGAGGACATTCCTAAAACCGCTTTCAGAACAAGGTATGGCCATTATGAATTTACTGTCATGTCATTTGGTTTAACCAATGCCCCAGCTGCATTCATGGACATGATGAACCAAGTATGTAAGCCATATTTGGATAAATTCATAATTGTCTTTATAGATGATATTCTTATTTATTCTAAAAGCAAAGAAGATCATGCAGCGCATCTGCACGCACTTCTAAGTTTACTAAGAAAAGAAAAGCTTTATGCTAAGTTTTCGAAGTGTGAGTTTTGGTTAAAACAGGTACAATTTCTTGGACATCTAGTTAATCATGAAGGAATTAATGTAGATCCCACCAAGATCGAGGCAATTACCAAATGGAAAACCCCTGAGTCACCAACCGAGGTTAGAAGTTTCTTAGGATTGGCCTGCTATTATAGAAGATTTATTCAAGATTTTTCTAGAATAGCCATTCCCTTAACTAAGTTAACTTGTAAATCTGTTAAGTTTGAATGGGGACCAAAACAAGAAAAAGCATTTAAAATTCTTAAGCAAAGATTAACCCATGCACCCATACTAGCGTTACCAGAAGGAACTGGAGATTTTGTAATCTATTATGACGCTTCTAAGTTAGGTTATGGATGTTTATTAATGCAACGTCAAAATGTTATAGCTTACGCCTATAGACAACTTAAGAATCATGAAGAGAATTATTCAACCTATGATCTAGAGTTAGGAGCTATAATTTTTGCTCTTAAAATTTGGAGACATTACCTATACGGTAGTAAGTTTACCATATTCACCGACCATAAGAGTTTAAGGTATGTTTTTGGGCAAAAGGAGTTGAATATGAGACAAAGACGCTGGATGGAGATACTTAACGATTATGATTGTAATATCCAGTATCATGCAGGAAAGGCAAATGTAGTAGCTGATGCTTTAAGTCGAAAGTATCATGAAAAGCCAAAAAGAGTACGTTCTCTCAAGTTAAATCTGCAAGTAGATTTAAAGGAACATATTAGAAAGGCACAAGAATCAGTAATCAAGGATGATACTGAAAAGTTAAAAAGAATGATTAAAGAATTAGAACAAGTGTCACACCCCGATTTCCACATGTCACCGGTGGGCCCGGTGGGAGTATCGTGACGTGGTTGGCAACATAATAGTCAAACAACACAATATTTAATATGCACAGCGGAAGCAAAAGGTAAATATATTACAATCCGAATATAAAGTAATATACAAGTATTACAACGGAAAGTAAAGGATCCACAGGCGGATCAAATAAAAAGAAAATTGTTCAACAGACTTTGACATCTAGAGCTTGCGAGACTTGAGTAATGATGCCTGGAGTAGCCAGCCTATTTCGTCTAGCACCTGCACTTAACCTTTTTTGGAAAATACGTCAGTTTACACAGGTAAATACAACTCAACTGACTCATTTTGAAAAGAGTTTGTAAATTGATTTGAATGCACTTCGGCACAAAATATATTTATAACTTGGGACAATTATTAAAATAATCTTGTATACAGTTTTACTCATTTGCCGTCCATTAGCACCGGTTAGAAGAGCCGGTTTAAGTTAACTGACACGCCACAGGTATAATACCCACAAGGTTGATTCCTTTAGTGGATTGCCAGTTTTTACATAATGCATTTGTCAGGTGTACGCCTACACCCCGTGCTTAGGTCGTGGCCATTTCGTAAAATGATGCCAAGGATATCCGGGACATGGTCATTTAACCCCCAAGGGCCATACATCAAATAATACAGAATAAAGCGGGTTATGTAAATACATTAATCACAATCCGATTTAAATGACTACATACCCGACCAAGCGGTACTTTTATAGTACCGTATCCCAAACCCGTATAGGGAAATAAGTTAAGAGTATTTACCTGAGCAAAGTATCAATCAATTACAGCAAATGCAAGTACTTTTACTGGGCTCCTAATCTGGAACGAAGGTTTATAATAACCTATTAGATTTCTAACGGGTCCTTAATTAAGCCTTAGCTTAGACCGGTTAGTTTCAATGATACGGTTCGTACGCACTATTAAGCGAAGGCCGGATAGAATGTGATTTAGACCCGACAAGTTCGGAGACTTTCTTAATATGGGTATTTCATACACACTCTGGATTTTGAGATAAAACCGATAAGGTTTGACCCGTTTCGGCTAATTTATGTAAACTTGTTACTTAAACCGAACCGAACGCGTAATAAGCGTAACGGGTCGTAAGAGCCATATACAGTTTTCCTAAGTTAATATGCTCCAAATATGTTGTGACATCAGTAAGATGTCTTGTATTATGCCCGAAATGAATTTAAACACAAACTATGTCCCGTAAGGGTAGTTTGGTCATTTTCAAGGTTATAAAAGAGTCTAAGTATTTACCTGAGTTACAGGTCTGATATAATCAGTAAAAATACTCATTTTACTAAGTTATAACAGTAGGATAAAGTATATATGTGAAATTTATCAAATATAACCAAACTATGCACCGTAGGGGCATTTTGGTAATTTCACATAAGCCGTAAAGCTCAAAACTGAAGTCTGAGTTTAACAAATTTTGCTTACTGTTAAAATATTATAATTTACCTAAAATATCAGTAGGTATCACCCTTGTATGTTTAAAAATACTCTTAGTACATACTATGAGCTAAAAACGCTTAATAAGGCGATTAGAAGCCGTTTCCGGGTTCGATACATAAAGCTGATATTTTTATTATTCCAAAAGGCTTAAAATAATTTATTTATCATATGTAATCAGTAGCAAAAGGTTTGGAGTCGTTTAGATATGTAAAACTCATTTTATGGCCCGTAAGGACAAAACCGACAATTACCGAATTAAGCATACGACTATAAGTTATGCTCAGCCTAAAATTAATTAAAAATCTTCAAAAATCCCAAAATAATATATTATATCAGTGGGTAATAAGTTTGATGTCAAAAAGTAGGCTTAACGAGGCTATACGCTAATTACGCCGTTTTAGTAACATAAAGCTTCTTAATTACGCTAATGAGCATAACTCTCAATTTATACCTCAAATTGATCTCAAATTTTGGGTGTAAGTTTAAATATCAGTAATTAAAGTTTCTACTCTTTTACATTTCCAAAAATCACGTTTTAAGGTGAAAAGGGCATAATGGTCAACATATGAGCAATTAACGGAATCATGCGTATTAATTGGTTAACTAATAAACCATGGTGTATAATCACAGAGGGTTATACAAGCATGTTACCTGGTCCAAATAAGGCTCTAATGTATTTCTAAATCATACCAAAATGGGCCAGAACTGAAAGTCAAAGTATAAGTCAAACTATGCGACTTTCGGTTCCGAACCGGTTCTAAACTGAAAATTGTCGGGCTGAACATGTTTAGACATGTTCTTACATTAATTACCAAGTTATATTAATGATCAAACAGGTTGTATGTGTTCTACATTGCTAATCATGCATAAATTATAATTTAAGTATCCTGTTGACTTTTTCTTAACAAGTTTGACCTGACATTTGACCTAGTTAGAGTGAGAATCAGGGGGAACCCTTTTAAGGGTTTATTACCCACATAATTACCAACTTATAACTACTTTTGATTCGACTAATCACTGGACCATTAGTGATTAATCTTAAAGTCAACCGTTAATTACGACGGTTTGACTTTTAAGCTAAAACTAAGCTAAAACTTAACTAAGAAAGGATTAGCAAACTTACTGAAGTCCTAAGCTTGATTAGTGATCACTTGAGAGAAGACTTGAGCTCCAGAAATGATCCAAAGTGCAGATGAAGGTGTGATTGCAAATGTTGCAATTTAGGGGCTTTATATAGTGATCAAATCACCACAAAATGTTGACATCTAAGTCTACCATTGACCACAACTTATTAACAAGTGTCCCTAGATGTTTAGGGGTTGTTTAGGGGCCAAGCAAGATGAGGAAAATCGGATAAAGGCCAGTTGCAACGTTTAAAACAGCCAACAGCCAACTTCCTGCATCTGGGCATACCTTGCGCACCGCAAGGGTGTGGTTGTTGAGGTGCGCAAGCATGTCATCAGGGCCAAAAGTCTCTTTTTCAGTTTGCATCCTTGGCTCTTGGTCCTCTGAAAGGTCAATTAACTTATTTTCTTGCACTTTGAACCCTCTAAATTGACATATAAGGGCTTTAAGACATTTACCCACTTTGTTTAGTCCCCGGTTAACCTTATTGTCACCCGAAAGGTCCAAACTTTCAACGTTGACGCTTTAACCCCTCGTACACGAATTTGATCATAACTTTCTCATACGATAACGAAACTTTATGAAATTTTTATCGTGCATTCTAGTGAGCATAATTAATCGTTACAAAGCTTCGGGTTTGCTTAAAAGGTCACTGTTGGTGCAGTCATCTGTCGACTAAGTCTTATATCGAGTCTCGGGTTCGTTGTGAAGTTGTTCAAGCACGATGTCATGATGACGTCATCAAGATGACATCATCAATGACATCATTTCACTAAAAGACAAAACTGATTCCAAGATGTCATGAGGCTTTCGCTTGAATCTTGTATGTGAATGGGTTTCGCTTGAACAGAATATTAGATATTAGCTTTCGCTTGAAATGATTAAATGGGTTTCGCTGGTAGGTGTCTTCAAGCGAAACCTGTTTAGTATAAATAGGTGAGTTGGCTATTCATTTGTAATGGTTTCCAGAAAGAGATACCGAGGTGCTGCCGGTTTTCCTTTCGATTGTAAACGCTGTTATATCAATATATAAGAGGATTAAAGTGTTAAACAAGTTGTTTCATCGTCAGTTTCTTATTTTCCGCATCTGAAACTGATAAATCTCTTCTGAACGACTCGTTTGGGTCTCAAACCGATCCTACAAGTGGTATCAGAGCTCAGGAGGAAGATATTTCGCAAAAAACAGCTCGTTTTCATCACTTTTTCTGTTTCTACACCATTCTTTCTCAAAAAATTAAAAATTTTCACGGTAAAAACGGCTTAAAAACGGGTTAAAATCATCTGCTCGCTTGAAATTGGTTCGCATTTGCTGACATCATCTAGGCTTTCGCTTGAGTTTACACTTGAAACGCCCTTTCGCTTGAAAAAAATTGGTGGTGTTTGAAGCGAAACGCAGGCTTTCGCTTGAAATCAGCCGTTTGCTTGAAAATACGTGTACCGCTTGAACAATTGTTTGAGATATATCTGACGTAACATTCTGATCGAGGTTGTCAGTTAGTTGAGACAAGTAATCACGAGTTCTTGTGTCAGTTTGCACGAGGTTGTATCGGATGATCAGATTTTGCATGTGATTACATCGTGTATAGAAATCACAAGTTGGTCAGTTTGCATGAGAAAAGTAAAGTTTGTCGGCCACATTTGTTTTAAAAAAAATCATGAAAATTGGAGAGGACTCATGTGAAAAGAACATCGTGTTGTGCAATACTTTTATCGAGGGTGTCGGCCATTGTTTCATATATTGATAATTGCATGTGAAGTTAGATAAAGTGTCTTGATTCACTTAAACCTTGAAAAGAAACAACATGATTATGTCAGTTTGCATGTGTTGATACATGTGTATATCTTAGTTGTTGTCAGTTAAAATTCATGTGAAAGCATATGAGGTACAATTAAAATTCATATCATATCATACAATTGTTTAGAAATTGATATATGTTTTCATAAATCATAATTGACAGGATCCTTGTGAAAAGTATTTGGTCCAATCATATTGGTTGTACATTGATAAAGTCCACTACTTGTTGTCAGCCCAATTATATCATCTCAATATTTTTGTTGTTGGCCCATGCAAAATTGTTAGTCCACTATACCGAAATTATCATTTTTTTTGTCAGTTTGTTTGTGAAAAGAATTTTCAGCTCAGTTGAAAGTGCTAATCCAGATCACACAGTTTGAAAATTGTTTGCACGAAATCAAAGTCACTTCATCGTTTTGTGTGGTCAAGTCGCGTATTAAAGTCAACGACTCACTTGAAAGCTTTATACGGTTTATAGTTCAAAGGTCTCAAAGGGTCAAGTCGTTTAAATTGCATCCGGGTCATAGCAGTCCGCACAGTCTGTCAACTTTCAGTCCGCACAGAAAATCATCAGTTTGAGTACCAGTCTTATTTAGTCAATTGATAAGCGTTTAAACTGATTGTTTGTTGTTTGCTTTGTCGACAGGTATTCTTACAAGGTGATACAGTTCATTTGAAAAACCAAATCATGGACGAGGAATTCTACAACGCATTCGCTACTCCTGTTACTCAAATTTCTCTTGCACAAAATACGATGTTGGAAAACGAAACGGGAACAATGCAAAAACCGCCCAAACTAATGAACATCGAAGAATATAAGGGTTGGGAAGGCCGTTTCGAGAATTGGGTACAAGCTAACTACTTGGATGCGTGGGAATGTGTCGAGACAAAATACATTCGACCGATGAATGATGATGAAGAAGTGGTTCCGATTAAAGATCTGAGTGCCAATGCTAGAAAGAAGTACAAAGATGAGAAAATGATGCTGAGTTTATTGCAACAAGCTGTGAAAGAAGATATTTTGGTTCTATTGCAACATAATGGAACTTCCTACTCGATTTGGAAAGCTTTAAGATCAAAGTTTGTTGGTAGTCAAGAAATGATAAAGAACAAGAAGTCACTTCTGAAGAAAGAGTTCGATCTGTTTCGTGGTTTGAAGAATGAAAGCACAAGGCAGATTATTGAAAGATATTGCAATCTGCTAGCAAACATGAAGAGATTGAGTATTGAGAAAGGCAATGAAGAGTTGATCGAAAAGCTTGCTGATTCATTGCCACACGAGACTTGGGGCACATATCTCATGATGCTTAGAAACAAGAAAGGTTTTAGCAGTTTGACACTCAGCAAGTTCATTGAGAAGTTGGAAGCTCAAGAGATGGAGCAACGAAAGATTATTCGAATGAAAGATTTCGATGGTGAACAGGATATTGGGTTGTATTACAAAGCAGGGGTGAATGAGAAGTCTACAAATTTATCTCCAAAAATAGAAACTGCTTACAATGTCAAGAATTCTTCTGGAAGTTCATCATCAGGATCAAACAGCAAAACAAGTTTTACATCATTTCCATCTTTTGATCCAAATGTTTCAACAACAAGAAATGGCAAAAAGCTTCAATGCAACATTGTGTTGAACAGTGAAAATGATCAGGAATATTCTGAAGAGTTAGCAAAAAGCCATATGTCTTTATTGGGAACTGTTCTTGAATCTTATGGTAGTTTTGTTGCAGGTCGAATCGGGAATCCAATGTTGACAAAGGAAGATTACGACCAGATCGATGCTGAAGAGATGGAGCTGATGGACATAAAATGGTGCTTGGCCAGCGTGTTGAGGAGAGCTGAGAAATTCAAACAAATCACTGGAAGAGATGATCTTCGTGAGGCTGGTACTTCTACTTTAGGTTTTGACAAATCTAAAGTCACTTGTTTTCGTTGCAGGGAGAAAGGCCACTTTAAGAGGGAGTGCACCAATCGCAAAGCAAGTGGAGCTCAGAATCCTTTCAACAACAACAATGATTACTAACGAAAAGCCATCTACCATCAAGTTGCTCAACAACCATCTCAACAACATCAACATCAAGCACAAACTGCACATGGAATGCACATTATTGAAGACTCTGGAAAGAGAGCTTGTGTAGTTAATCAAGACTCTTCAAAGAGAGTTGATGGTAGTGCATTGATAATAGATCAAGATGATGAAAAACTACCCGAGGGTTTTAGATGGGAAAATTTCACATGGGATAATTATGTTCCAGATCAAACTCAAGCTCATAAAGCTTTTGTAGCCAAAATTGAAGAAGATAGTGATGATGATCGTGAATATTGGGCGAGAACATTCGAAGCTGATATGAAATTGATTGCTGAAAGTCATAGTGAAGATGAAAAGATTAAAAAGAAGAAGAAAAAGGTCAAGACTCCCGTGAGCAGTGATGATGAAGAAATTCCAGTGATCAAAAGGAAAGTAAAGGTTGAAGTTGCAAAGTTCAAAGTTGATCAAGAAGTTGATGCTAAAAAGATTCTAGTGAAGTGTGAAAACTGTGAAGCTGTGAAAAAGCAGAACAGTACACTGATCTATAACTTGAACAGTTTGAAGGAATCTTATGATGTGTTGAACAAAGCAATGAACCAGTATAATTAAACAAGTGAAGAACAAGCTACAGCAATGAAGACACTTCAGGGTGCTTTTATGACGAAGCAAAAAGTGGTGAATAACTACATTGAGAAGTGTGTTGTACTAGAACAAAAGCTGGAATTGCAAAGAATTGAGACTGAAAGAGTAAATCGTTTGTTGAAAAGTTACTCATGTACTTCTTATGTCATTGACAGGATTTATCCAACTGTTGAAGGCATGAAGGCATTTGAAGAGGATGAAGTAACTGAAGAAAAGAATGCTGAAAAAGTGGCTGAAGAAAAGACTCCAGAAAAGAAGAACAAGAAGAAGAATGACTCAAAGAAAAAGACTGACAAGAAAGATTCTGGTAAGAAACAAGATGTCGGTTACAACAAATGTCCACCCCCGTTAGAAAATGGATATTTGCCCAGGAATCCAAATCAGGAAAGAGTCGAAAAAGCAACAAATTTACAGTGGGAGTCGGAGTCGTCAGTCAATTTGCCAGAAAATATAGATGTCACGTTTACATCATCTGACACTGATCATGAGTCCGAGTTAATAAAGAAAGTCGTCGATCAGGTGTTGGATAAAGATGAAACTGAGGAGTCAAAGTTGGAGTCAAACTCAGAGTCAAAGTCAGAGTCAGAGTCAAAGTCTGGTTCTGAAAGTTTGAGTTCGACAGTCAACAGTCAAAAGTCTTCAGTTAAAAGGGTTTATAACAAAGAATTCCTGTTATCAAAATCTAATTTGAATGACGAAACATTCAAAGTTGCATATACATTGAATGATTCCGACAAATTATATTCTGATGAGGAATTTCCAATAAGAGGTGTCAAAACTGAATTGATCAAAAAGGTTTTCAAACTAACAGAAATTAATATTTCTGAAATAAAAGATTTAAATCTTAATGGTAAACCTAAACTTTACACCTCAAGAGTACAACAAAGATTAAACAAGAAAAAAGGTTACAGTTCTGGTTCTGGTTTTCACAAGAAATCAAATCCTAACCGTAATTTCAAAAAGAAAGGTCGTGGTTTTATTCCAACAGAAAATGAAAAATATGTTCGTGATTTTAAAGCAAAGATGACATTTGTTTCAGGAACTAGCTCAGAAGAGGAAGAAAAGAAAGAATTCTGGAGACAATCGAACAAAGAATTCCTTGCAAAGAAGCAAGAAGAGATGAAAGAAACGAGAACCTGTTTCAAATGCAACAATGTTGGACATATTGCCAAAGATTGTTCAAAGGCAATACAGTCAAAACAGGGAGTTTTTCGTAACTCGAAAGACAAGGAAATTGAGTTTGAACCACTAATTGACAGAACCAAACTTTTCAAAAATTCTACATTTGAAATTGGTGAATGTTCAAACAAGTTTTATAACAAAAGAGATAAATCTGACAACCAGAAATGGGTTGTTAAGAAGTCTGTTGGTAGCTCTAGCGATGATTCTGATAGGTCAAAATCAGAGGAGCTATCTTCTGGCGATGAATCTGATTCCACAAAATCAGATGAGCCACAAGCTGAGTTAAAGTTGAAAACTTCAGTTCTTCCAATGGATGATGTTCATTTTCCACCATTGAAGGCTGAAAACTATAAAAAGAAAATTGGTAAAGTTGAAATTTCAAACCAATTTTATGATGACAAAAAGGTTTTTGATGTTGAAAAGGCCTTTAACCCCACTGTGAAATACATTTTTGGTAAAATGATTGATCGAAAAGTCAAAGGAGTTAAAGAGTTCTATGAGAAGAAGACGAAGAAAGATAAAGTTGAACCATCCATGGGTTGTGACTGGGATGGTACATACTATGAACAGTAAGTCTGTGGACTTGCCGGAGATCCCAAGTTTGTAATCGTGGATCAGGAATCGGCATCATTCTTTGTATTTGATTGTGTTTTTAGTACAAGTGGTAAATCAAGGACATTAATTTGTACTTGATTTTCTATAAGTGGTTGAAAGACAATATGATGAACCATGCCCCTACAAGTGGTAAGCACAAACTTATTTTCCGGAAAAATCATTTTGATTAAAACAAAAATAAGTGTTTTGAAATCTTAATGAGAAAATGTTTTGTTGTGAGGGGGAGTTCTGATGGTTTATGCCAAGTGAATGGTGATTTGATATCAGTTGTCAACTTTATTGTACAGTTTGGTTTCAAATTTATTAAAATGTGTTTGCATTTTAGGGGGAGTAGAAATTTCAGAAAATCCAAAAACATTGGAAAATTTGAAAAAGCCAAAAACATGATAAAATTCAAAAATGAGTTTTGTTGTATAAAAGAGGAAATGATAGTACATCAGTGGACGATCACAGCATGCTAAAGAAATGAAAAGTTAAAAAGTGATAAACGGTCTCACTGATGATGTGCCAGTAGATTTTTGCCCATTTAGTAGATTGTGACGAGATATAAATCTAAATTTCAAACTTGCTTATATCGTGGGGAAACATCTCTCGGATATATGGGTAACCTCCGAAATCTCGTTTGAAAGGTCTCATAATCTGATATACTAGGTTTTTATACTCAGTGATGTCTGGGGTATTATTCCAGGACTTCTGCTGAACGGTAGTTCTGACCTAGTCCTCGAATAATACTTTCCGCAAATGCTTGAAACATAGCATCACCCTCAGCATATATGATAAGACAATAAAATTGCTTAGCAATGCTGTTGTAAAAAAGATCCTCTAAAGGGGACACACCCACAAGTTGAGTCATGATCTCTCTGCTGAACGGTAGTTCTGACCTGAGCTCTCATGATTCTTCATAATTTATTAACCCCTACAGACATCATTTGTGTTATAATTACCTGTAAGACTGAATATTGGGATCTGGATACGGGAGTATATTCTGAGGTGGGACACGCGATTGAGTTTAAGTGCTTAAGACATTAATATCGTATCTCGAAGCAGTTGAACTTTGTGTGAAAATTTAAGTGGACCAGTATACTGACAATCTAAGTGAATCGTTTAGAACTTAAAATGAAATGAAGCTTAACGGTGTTGGTGATTTGTCTCAGAAACTGATATGATCCTCTTGCACAAACTCACAAAAATATTGTATGTAAATATTTCTTTACTGCATTTCATTTTATTAAAAAATTCAAAAAGATTTTAGTGTGTTTTAGCATAAATTTTGAAAAATTCAAAAAGATTTTTGACAACTGATGTTGGAGAGCTAATTTTCAAAATTCCGAGTGCTAGACATGATGAACAAATGGTTTGGGAGAGTGTGTTGTGTTTGAAATGAAAATGATATTTCTGCAAGTGGTTCATCAGAGGCTATAAACGTTGAATCATTTTAAAATTTGTTTTTCAAGTTATTATCAGAAAATTTATTGTGAGGTAGAGGATGTGCAGGTTTCTAAATGATAGAGAGTCAGGTTCTGATACCTGAAGACTTTGTGATTTCAACATGCCAGACTGCGATCCCAGCATATCGAAAGGGGGAGTCTGAAGACATTCAAGTAAAGATTGTTCGTGGGAAGTTTGCTGGTGATAAAAAGAGAAAGAGATATCATTTGAGGATTCTTACAGCGTCAGACACTTCAAAGAGTTCGAGAAGACTGATAAAGACTGAAGATGCGAAGACTCGACACTTAAGACTCGTCAACATCTGAGGGGAAGTCTGTTGGTGCAGTCATCTGTCGACTAAGTCTTATATCGAGTCTCGGGTTCGTTGCGAAGTTGTTCAAGCATGATGTCATGATGACGTCATCAAGATGACATCTTCAATGACATCATTTCACTAAAAGACAAAACTAATTCCAAGATGTCATGAGGCTTTCTCTTGAATCTTGGATGTGAATGGGTTTCGCTTGAACATAATATTAGATATTAGCTTTCGCTTGAAATGATTAAATGGGTTTCGCTTGTAGGTGTCTTCAAGCGAAACCTGTTTAGTATAAATAGGTGAGTTGGCTATTCATTTGTAATGGTTGCCAGAAAGAGATACCAAGGTGCTGCCGGTTTTCCTTTCGATTGTAAACGCTGTTATATCAATATATAAGAGGATTAAAGTGTTAAACAAGCTGTTTCATCGTCAGTTTCTTATTTTCCGCATCTGAAACTGATAAATCTCATCTGAACGACTCGTTTGGGTCTCAAACCAATCCTACAGTCACTCAGAGGTATACTTTAAACATGTTGACACATTCAACCCCTGCAGTTTGTAATCTCTCACTTTCTTTCATATTTAGCTTCGTATGATCCATGATTTATTCGTTTGAAGGTATGAGCATCGTGTAGGGTTACTGTACAGTATATTTATTCACTGTTGACATTTAGAACCCGTATTTTTCACATACTTTCCATGTTTGTCAACTTTAGTCCTTCAAGAATATTCTTTCACACGTTCAAACTTATGACACGTGTCAACATATTATAGAACGTGAATTTTCGAGGTGTTACAACAAGGAACATATGGAATTTGGAGATTCCGTAAGAAAAGAATGTGGATACCTAGATTTGGAAACCTACGCCACCGTATATTAGAAGAAGCCCATAAGTCTAAGTATACGATGCATCATGGAAGTGATAAGATGTATCAGGACTTAAGGAAGAAATTTTGGTGGATAGAAATGAAAAAGGATATAGCAGCATATGTTGCAAAGTTTTTAACTTGTTCACAAGTTAAAGCTGAACATCAGAAACCCTCAGGTTTATTGCAACAGTTAGAAATGCCTGTATGGAAATGGGAATTTATAACAATGGATTTTGTTACCAAATTACCCAAAACAAGAAAAGGTAATGATACAATCTGGGTGATTGTAGACAGGCTAACCAAGTCAGCTCATTTCCTACCAATGAAAGAAACTTTCAGTATGGAACAGTTAGCTAAATTATATGTAAATGAAATAGTTTCATTACTCGGAATTCCTCTATCAATTGTTTCTCACAGAGATAGTCGTTTTACCTCTCATTTTTGGACAAGTTTCCAAAAAGCAATGGGAACCAAGTTGAATCTAAGCACCACTTATCATCCACAAACGGACGGACAAAGCGAAAGGACAATTCAGACAATGGAAGACATGCTTAGAGCTAGTGTAATTGATTTCGGAGGTAATTGGGATGATCATTTACCATTAATAGAATTTTCTTATAATAACAGTTATCACACAAGTATCAATGCTGCACCATTCGAAGCACTTTATGGACGAAAGTCCCGAACGCCAGTCTGTTGGGCAGAAATTGGAGAGAAGCAGCTATCTGGACCCGAGATAGTACAAGAAACAACAGACAAAATCATTCAAGTCAAGGAACGACTGGAAGCAGCACTTGATCGACGAAAGAATTATGTTGATAACCGACGAAAGCCCTAGGAATTTCAAGTAGGAGATAAAGTGTTATTGAATGTCTCTCCTTGGAAAGGAGTGGTAAGATTCATAAAAAGGGGAAAGCTAAGCCCCAGGTATGAGCATCGTGTAGGGTTACTGTACAGTATATTTATTCACTGTTGACATTTAGAACCCGTATTTTTCACATACTTTCCATGTTTGTCAACTTTAGTCCTTCAAGAATATTCTTTCACACGTTCAAACTTATGACACGTGTCAACATATTATAGAACGTGAATTTTCGAGGTGTTACATCCTCACCCCCTTAAAATAAATCTCGACTCGAGATTTACTGAAATAAATAAGGGTACTTTTCTTTCATTGTGGACTCAACCTCCCACGTATATTCGGGACCTCTACGGGCATCCCATTTGACCTTTACAATAGGTACATGCTTCCTTCGAAGCTTCTTAACCTGTCGATCTTCAATCGACAATGGTTTTTCCACAAATTTCAAGCTCTCATCAATATGCACTTCTGTATGTGGTATTACCAGTGATTCATCAGCGAAGCACTTCTTCAGATTGCAGATGTGGAACACATTGTGAATTCCACTGAGCTCTTCAGGTAAGTTTAACTTATAGGCAACTGACCCGACACGTTCGATAACCTCAAAAGGTCCTATGTATCTCGGGCTTAGCTTGCCTTTCTTACCAAATCGCATCACCCCTTTCCAGGGTGATACTTTAAGAAGTACCTTGTCACCTACTTCGAAGTGAAAGGATTTACGCTTTGGATCTGCGTAACTCTTCTGCCTATCTCGGGCAGCTTTGAGACGGTCACGAATCTGGACAATCTTGTCCGTCGTTTCAAAGACTATCTCTGGTCCTGCTAATTGGATATCTCCAACTTCCGCCCAACAAACGGGCGTTCTACACTTTCTACCGTATAAGGCCTCAAAAGGCGCAGCCTTTATGCTGGTGTGGTAGCTATTGTTGTAGGAGAATTCAATCAAAGGTAGGTGGTTATCCCAACTACCACCTAAATCAATTACACATGCACGTAGCATGTCTTCCAAAGTTTTAATAGTACGCTCACTCTGACCGTCTGTCTGCGGATGGTAAGGCGTACTAAAATTCAAACGCGTGCCCAAAGATTGCTGGAAACTCTTCCAAAAATGTGACGTGTATCTAGTATCTCGGTCAGAGATAATAGACACAGGTATGCCATGTAAGGCTACAATCTTATCCATGTATAATTGGGCTAACATGTCGGAGCTATAAGTCTCCTTGATGGGTAAGAAATGTGCTGACTTAGTCAGTCTATCAACTATAACCCATATTGTATCATTTCCTTTCCTTGTCTTAGGTAACTTGGTAATAAAATCCATAGTTACCATTTCCCACTTCCACGTAGGAAGTTCAGACTGTTGTAGCAAGCCTGACGGCTTTTGATGTTCTGCTTTGACTTGCGCACAAGTCAAGCACTTAGCTACATAGGCAGCTACAGACTTCTTCAAGCCTATCCACCAATAATTTGCCCTTAGATCCTGGTACATCTTATCAGCTCCAGGATGAACGGAGTATTTGGAACTATGGGCTTCCTGGAGGATGACATCTCGAAGTCCTCCATAAATCGGAACCCATATTCGTCCATTTAATCGTAAAATTCCGTCCTTGCTAAGAGTTAACTGCTCCTCAGTTACTCCTAGCTTTTCGTTAGGATAGTTAGCTTCCAACACAGCTTCCTTCTGTGCAGCTAACAACCTTTCAATCAAACTGTTCTTTATCTCCATGCGCTTGGCATTGATTCGGATGGTTTCACCCTTTCCTTTCGGCTCAAGGCATCGGCGACTACATTCGCCTTGCCGGGATGGTATCTGATTTCACAATCATAATCATTTAAAGTTTCCATCCAACGGCGTTGCCTCATGTTTAAATCCTTCTGGTTAAACAGGTGTTGGAGGCTCTTGTGATCAGAATAGATCACACACTTGATTCCATATAGATAATGTCTCCACAATTTTAGTGCGAATACAACGGCACCCAACTCTAAGTCATGGGTGGTGTAATTCTTTTCGTGCACCTTTAACTGTCGTGATGCATAGGCAATAACTTTGCCTTTCTGCATAAGCACACACCCCATGCCAGTGTGCGATGCATCGCAGTAAACCACAAATCTTCTATTCCATCGGGCAATGTCAAAACAGCAGCGTTGCTCAACTTCTGCTTTAGGATATCAAAGGATTCTTGCTGTTTAGGGCCCGAAACGAACTTTACTTTCTTCTTAGTCAAGGAAGTTAGGGGTGCAGCAATCCTTGAAAAATTTTCAATGTAACGCCTGTAATATCCTGCCAATCCCAGGAAGCTACGAATCTCTGTAGGCGTCTTTGGCTCTTGCCAGTTCATAACAGCTTCAACTTTAGCAGGATCCACTTGGATACCATGCTCACTAACCACATGTCCAAGGAATTGGACCTCTCGAATCCAAAATTCACACTTGGAGAATTTGGCATAGAGCTTCTCCTGATGCAGGAGTTTGAGAATACAACGAAGGTGTTTCTCGTGATCAGCTTGGTTCTTCGAGTAGATAAGAATGTCGTCGATGAAAACGATGACGAATTTATCTAAGTACGGCTTGCAAACGCGATTCATGAGATCCATGAACGCGGCCGGTGCATTAGTGAGCCCAAAAGGCAGCACTAGGAACTCGTAATGACCATAACGAGTCCTAAATGCAGTTTTATGTACGTCTTCATCTCTAACCTTCAGTTGGTGGTAGCCTGACCTCAAGTCAATCTTCGAGAAATAACTAGCCCATTGAAATTGATCGAACAAATCGTCGATCCTGGGCAACGGATACCTATTCTTTATCGTGACCTTATTAAGTTCACGATAATCGATGCACAGACGCATCGATCCATCCTTCTTCTTGACAAAAAGGACTGGTTCTCCCCAAGGAGACGAACTAGGTTTAATGAAACCTTTAGCTAGCAATTCATCCAGTTGTGTCCTCAACTCCTTCATTTTCGTTGGTGCTAACCTGTAAGGTGCTCTAGCAACAGGTGCTGCTCCGGGGATGATATCAATTCTGAATTCCACTTGCCTATCTGGTGGTAAGCCAGGTAGATCTTCAGGAAACACTTCGGGGTATTCAGAAATGACCGGAATATCTCCTATCTTTGGTTTAGGTTCATCGATAATCACTTTTGCCATGTAGATGACACAACCCTTCTTTAAACACTTTGAAGCCTTGAGCATAGTCACTTGCTCAGGCAGCCCATACTGGGTATCTCCCCGAATGGTAAGTGATTCACCAGACGGAGTCTTTATCACCACTTGCTTTTTGTTGCAGACAATTTGGGCCTGGTTATGAGATAACCAGTCCATACCCAAAACTATATCAAAACCGGCCAACTTAAAGGGAAGTAGAGATAGAGGAAAAGAGTGGTTCTTAATGGATATCACACATCCATCTAACACAGTGGAGACGGTTTCTAAGGTGTCATCTGCTAACTCTACCTCATAATTTATACTCAAGGTTTTGACAGGTAAATTCAGCAATTTGAAAAAAATTATGATCTACGAAAGACTTATCAGTGCCTGAATCAAAGAGTACTCTTGCATAGACATCATTTACAAGGAAAGTACCTGTAATCACATTGTCGTCTAGAACCGCTTCTTTGGCCTCCATTCGAAAGACCCTTGCATTGGTCTTTTTGACCTCTTCAAGCTTCTTGGCGTAATTAGGGCAGTTGGTTTTGATATACCCTTTCTCATTGCAGTTGTAGCAAGTGGCATCTCTTATCTTCTTGCACTCTATCGTCTTGTGCTCTTTATACT
>JARYGA010046564.1:0-51558 GCA_030545235.1 Helianthus tuberosus
GATTCTTGTGCTTCTCTTATCTGATCATTTAAATCTACTTGTAGATTTAATTTAAGAAAACGTACCCTTTTTGGCTTTTCATGATACTTTCGACTTAAAGCATATGCCACTACATTTGCTTTTCCTTCATGATACTGGATATCACAATCATAATCACTAAGCATCTCCATCCAACGTCTTTGTCTCATATTCAATTCCTTTTGCCCGAAAACATACCTTAAACTCTTATGATCAGTGAACATGGTAAACTTACTACCATAAAGGTAATGTCTCCAAATCTTAAGGGCAAATATTATAGCTCCTAGTTCTTGATCATGGGTTGAATAATTATCTTCATGATTCTTAAGTTGTCTAGATGCGTAAGCTATAACCTTTTGACGTTGCATCAACACACCTCCATAGCCTAATTTAGAAGTGTCACAATAGACTACAAAGTCTTTAGTTCCTTCTGGTAACGCTAGTATGGGTGTATGGGTTAATATTTGCTTAAGAATTCTAAAAGCTTCTTCTTGTTTTGGTCCCCATTCAAACTTAATGGATTTACAGGTTAACTTAGTTAAATGAATGGCTATTCTAGAAAAATTTCGAATAAATCTTCTATAACAACCAGCCAATCCTAAGGAACTTCTAACCTCGATTGATGACTCAGGTGTTTTCCATTTGGTAATCGCCTCGATTTTTATGGGATCCACATGAATTCCTTCATGGTTAACTAAGTGTCCAAGAAACTGTACCTGTTCTAGCCAAAACTCGCACTTCGAAAACTTAGCATAAAGCTTTTCCTTTCTTAATAAACTTAGAAGTGCGTGCAAATGCTCTGCATGTTCTTCTTTATTCTTAGAGTAAATTAGAATATCATCTATGAAAACAATTATGAATTTAACCAAATATGGCTTACATATTCGGTTCATCATGTCCATAAATGCGGCTGGGGCATTGGTTAAACCAAATGGCATGACAGTAAATTCATAATGACCATACCTTGTTCTAAAGGCGGTTTTAGGAATATCCTCTTCCTGTACCTTTAATTGATGATATACTGACCTTAAATCGATTTTAGAGAAAAATCGAGCTCCTTGCAGTTGGTCGAACAGATCATTAATTCTCGGTAATGGGTACCGATTCTTAATCGTGACTTTGTTCAATTCACGGTAATTAATGCACATACGCATTGATCCGTCCTTCTTTTTAACGAATAATATTGGCGCTCCCCATGGTGATGAGCTTGGTTGTATGAATCCTTTCTCCAACAATTCATCTAATTGTTTCTTCAATTCCTGCGGGTGCCAAACGGTAGGGTGCTTTGGCAATCGGTGTTGTTCCTGATAGTAGATGAATTCTAAATTCAACTTCTCTATCTGGAGGTAGTCCTGGTAATTCTTCTGGAAATACATCTGAAAACTGAGACACTACTGGAATTTCTTTTAGTTCTTTTTCTTTAGTGTTAGTGATTATAGAAATCAAATACACTATAGATCCTTTTCTTATATAGCTTGTAGTTTTCATCACAGAGATGAATTTCGTGGATCTAGATGGTTTATCTCCTTTAATTGTGATCTTTTCACCTTTTGGTGAATTTACTTGGATTGACTTTTGATTACATAAAATACTGCCTTTATTGGCTATTAACCAATCCATTCCTAAAACGACATCAAATCCTGCCAGATTCATGGGATAAAGGTTTGCCATAAACTTTTGATTTAAAATTTCTATTCTTGCTCTCTGCAAGATTTCAGAAATCCTAATCGTTTCTCCATTTGCTGTCTCTACTAGGCATTCTTGTGGTAGTTTTGTTAATGACTGATTTAGAAGTTTGCAAAACGAAGTATTAATGAAACTTTGGTTTGCACCAGAGTCAAATAATACCTTAGCAAAAATTAAATTAACTAAAAACGTACCAGCTATCACATCTGGAATTATCTTGGCTTCATCTGCAGTCAGAAAAAATGCCCTGGCATTTTTAGCGTTCTTGTTGTTCGCAGCTGGAGCTAGTTTTGGACAGTTTGGCCTGATATGACCTTTCTCTCCACAGTTGAAGCACAGTCCATTACTAGATTTTCTCCTACAAACTTCTTCCTTGTGTCCCGGCATCTTGCAGAAATTGCAAAGAGTGGAGCATTTTCCCGAATGCTTTTTCTTGCAGACCTTGCAGAAAGGTGCAGAGGTAGAACCCATATTCCTATGGTTGTAATTCCCAGAACGGAATTCTTGAGTAAGCCTTTGGGTTATGTTTCTCCTCTGTTCTTCTTCTCTAGTACGGATTAACTCATCTGTCAAGGTATTTGCTAGTTCTACAGCTTCTTCTATAGTTTGAGGTCTAGCTACCTTGACTACATGTCTAATCTCTCCGATTAATCCCCAGATGTAACAGGAGATTAATACCGGCTCTGGTGATGCAACGGTTGGTACTATTCTAGCATATTCAAAGAATAACTTTGTGTACCCCTTACTATCTACTCCATTCATCCTAAGATTTAGGAATTTGTTTGCTATTAGTTCCTTTTCATTAAGAGGGCATAATTTCCTTTCTACCATATTCTTAAATTCCTCCCATTCCATGTTGTATACCTTATCACTTCCTCTAGACTGGATGATAGTGTTCCACCACTCTAAGGCTGAGTTCTTAAATATATTTGAAGAAAACGTTATCTTATCTTCCTCAGCACACTTGCTTATTTTTAGAACAGCCTCAGTCTTTTCTATCCAGCGTAGAGCTGCAATAGGTTCTTCATTGTCCGAGAATTCTATTGGTTTGCAGGACCAGAATTCTTTATAAGAACAACTGTAAGACACGTTTCTTCTTCTTTTGGGAATGGGCACTTGAAGTACAAGGCCATTGTTCACGCTATGTTCCGGTTCAATTGGTCGCTTACTACTATGTTTACTTTTATTATTCGCTTCCTGAACCGTTTGAAGAATAAATGGCATTGCATCTATAATTCCTTGTGCCACTATGTGTTGGATAACACTATTATCCACTTGGTTCCCATTGTTATTGACGCTCGGATTCTCATTAACCAAGTTAATGTTACTCTGGTTATCGTTATTCAGATTTCCTTGATTTCCTTCGTCGGCCATCTGAATTTTAAACATTTACCCGTTATTAATATCACAAAATAATATTTAATATAGTCAATCATATGACACACATTTTTGCCAAAAGCGTCGATCATTGCGACTTTACTCTATTCATCTCTATATACTAGGCATCTATTACACACCAGTACTGAAATAAAAATTACAATACCAACAGAAAGAAAATTACACTAATAGTAGTAGGCATCCATCCATACACACATATTTTATTTTATTATTTTATTATTATTATTACTACTACTACCGTTTCACCATCACATTCATGGATATGGATTCATCCAAAAATCCATATTACGCTCGCCTTACTTCCAGACGAGTCGCTCTCCCACCTGTCGCATTCTCTCACTACTTTCTAAAATTTCCTCACCAAATGTCCTAAGTTCTTGTACGTTTTCTGCACTCATTGGGGGTGCAAGTTCTAGGACTGGGTTCGGAATCTGGGGTGCGGGTTCTTGGTATAGGGGTGTAGGTGCCTGGAATCGGTAAGGATTTTCTAAAATCTCCCTAACGTATTCATCGTGGAAATAGGGATCTAAAGGATCCAAACCTAGGTAAGCACCTACGTTCTGCATGGGTGTGTCTTCATGTATCGGGTAACGTTGCACATAGTCCCTAATGTCGTCCCACCAGGGATCGTAATTTGGGTCTAGGGGATTTGGTGCTGGTACCCTAGGTATTTCCTCCGGGTTGAAATCATGCATCTCTACTTGGTTTTCAAAGTTTTCTATCTCCATTGGTTGGTCAGGGATTGGTGGTTGTGGTTGGGGTGCTATTATTTGCTCCAGATTAGGGTCAGCTGCGGTGGTTGCTAGTGTGTGGATGTTGGCTATACCCCTATTGATCATATCCTGGGCATAGGCATCAGTTTCTCTCTTGGTTGCTGCTAGTACCCTCTGGTCTTGTAACTTTTTTCATACGTTTTCTACGCTCGTGTGCCCCTCGACTGAACCATCCCCTCTTTTTCTGAGGAAATGGCTCTTCTGACTGAGCCTTAAACACAAAGATTCCTTCTTCCATATCAGCAGAGTACCCAGAGAGGGCAGGCTGGGAAGAGGAGGTGCCTTCGCTTCTAGGCGAACTAGAAAATTGACGGTATGCGTCAGATGGTCCTTGGTCGCTCGTACTGTAAACTAACAAATAGTCAAATAACACATAACAATAAATACAGTTATGCACGTATTTCCGTAATTTATTTCCTAACACTTTACATTTTGATGTCAGCAGAACACCTCTGTGGCTGAATCAGTGGCTTAGCTCTGATACCACCTTCTGTCGCAACCCCCGATCCCTGATCCTCGGGAACGGGCGGCCGCGAGCCAGTTTCGGTGGTATCTCGTATTGTCTAACTTGGCAGCGGAAATTTTCATCAGGGCCGTAGTTAGGAAACATTGATCAGAGTAAAATACCACATTTTCATAACATTAAACAAATGGGTTAAGACCCAAGTTCGTAGTACACACGTTTTCATAGGAATAAATCCTATTTTATTTAAGAAAAACATCTATTTCTTTTTAGGTAACTTTATTGCCACTTTTCCAAGCCTTCAGTGCTGTCCAGCTGGCTTCTATTTGGCTTTCACAGTTTGTTACCTTAAACGCATTTTAAAAACATTCGTCATTGGGAAATACTGGTGAGTGAATCCCAGTTTAATCAAGTTTAAATAAAAATCCCATTGTACAGTATTGAGGGCGATCTCGCAATTATATTTGTTTCCAAGACATCACAATTAACATCCATGGTACTATCGAACCCGACTTGTGTAAATGTTACTCCTAGACCAGGTGGTAACAAATTTTGTATACAAAACCCCAACATACTCATGATAATTTGTATTCTTACAAATACTCAATAACTGCTTAATATATAATTAATTAAATGAGGTTTTGTAAAAACAGTTAACAAAAAGTGGATCAACTCACATTGCTGTCTTAGATTTTCCGTAAGAGTTTCCTGGTGATAATCTAAAATTTACACAAATGAACGACGTTAAACGAAAACTCGATGCTTTCTTATATAGGGTCTGATCTCGGTCCTCTCCCGGCCCGAGCAACACAAGGCAAGGCCTTACGCGGCCCGCGTTGACTCCAGGTCAACGTGTAGCTTGTCCGGGTCACTATCTAGCCTCGCCGGGTGTTGGGCCACGTGGCCGCACCGGGCTGCGCCACCTTTTAGCCTCTCGCGGCCCGTGTGAAGGTTGGGGTGGGTCTTACGTGGCTCGCCTCAACTTAAAAACTAAAATTTTAATTATTTTTAATACTATTTAATGTATTTGGGGCCCGTTTTCACGTATGGGGTGTATTTTGGGACATATTGAGATAATTTAAAATATATTAGGGTGTCAAAAAATATTTGGGGGTGTCGGTTTATTGAGGATTGTTACATCCTCCCCACCTTGTTTTAGAACTCGTCATCGAGATCTACTGGAACAAGTGCGGATATTTCCTTTGCATTTCAGATTCAAGCTCCCATGTATACTCAGGTCCTCTTTTAGAGTCCCACTTCACTTTGACCATAACTAATCTCTTATGCTTGAGATTCTTGACTTTCCTGTCTTCGATTCGTAGAGGTCTTTCTACAAACTTGAGTTGTTCATTTACCTCTATATCCTTAAGAGGTACTACTAGTGATTCATCAGTTAAACACTTTTTGAGATTAGATACATGAAATACATCATGTATCCCTGCCATTTCCTCTGGCAGTTGTAGCTGATAGGCTACAGGTCCTATTCTTCTAATAATCTCAAAAGGTCCAATGTACCTGGGACTTAGCTTTCCTCTTTTGATGAATCTTACTACTCCTTTCCAAGGAGAAACTTTCAAAAATACTTTATCTCCTACTTGAAATTCCAATGGTTTACGTCTGTTATCAGTGTAGATTCGGGCTAATCGTTCTACCTTGTAGTCTTCCCGTATAGGCAAAAAGTGAGCTGATTTGGTTAAACGGTCAACAACAACCCAAATACTGTCGTGACCTGATGGCGTGCGCGGAAGTTTCGTTATAAAATCCATGGCTATACTTTCCCATTTCCACATAGGGATCGGGGGTTGTTCGGAGTAAGCCAGAGGTTCTTTGGTGTTCAGCCTTGACCTTCGAGCAAGTCAGGCACTTTCCAACATAGAGAGCGATATCCCTTTTCATGCCCGGCCACCAGTACTTGTAGCGAAGGTCCCGGTACATCTTGTCGGCACCGGGATGAATAGAATATCGGGATTTGTGGGCTTCGTCCATCAAAATCTGTCGCAAATTGGTTCGCTTAGGGATCCAAATTCGGTCCAGAAAGTGAAATATCCCATTCGACTTATTCACAAAATGGGCTCCATCGTGATAGATTCTTTCCTTCTTCAAAGTGCGTTCATTGAAACATGCATGCTGGGTTTCGCGGATGAGGGTTTCGAGATCGTATTGGGCTTGGACATCACGAATGCTGAGCAGATAGCTCCGCCTACTGAGGGCGTCGACAACAACATTTGCTTTTCCTGGGTGATAACGAATCTCACAGTCGTAATCGTTGAGAAGTTCTACCCATCGGCGTTGACGCATGTTAAGTTCCTTTTGATCAAAGATATGTTGTAGGCTCCTATGATATGTGAAGATCGTACACTTGGTACCATACAGGTAGTGTCGCCAAATCTTTAATGCAAAAATAACTGCGCCTAGCTCGAGATCATAGGTTGTGTAGTTCTTCTCGTGGATCTTGAGCTGACGAGATGCGTAAGCAATGACCTTGTCCCATTGCATGAGGACACAACCGAGGCCAAGGTTCGAGGCATCGCAATAGACTATAAAGTCGTCACTTCTATAGGGTAAAGTGAGGACAGGAGCATTGCAAAGCATGTGCTTGAGGGTTTGGAAAGTAGACTCTTGTCCAGTTCCCCAAACAAAAGGCTTGTCTTTATGCGTAAGAGCGGTAAGCGGCAGAGCAATTTTTGAGAAACCTTCAATGAATCGACGATAATAGCCCGCTAATCCGAGAAAAGAACGGACTTCGGACGGGTTCTTAGGTGTAATCCAACTCTTAACGGCTTCAATCTTTGCGGGGTCACGTGAATACCTTAACTACTGACAATGTGACCAAGGAATTGAACCTCCTCCAGCCAAAATTCGCACTTGGAGAACTTGGCATAGAGTCGATTCCCTTGGAGTAGCTCGAGAACCAAATGTAGATGTTGCACGTGTTCGGCTTTCGACTTGGAATAGATCAAGACATCATCGATGAACACGATGAGGAAGCGGTCGAGATAAGGTTTACACGCGCGATTCATCAGATCCATGAAAACTGCGGGTGCATTGGTTAAACCAAAAGGCATAACAACGAATTCATAATGGCCGTATCGAGTACGAAAGGCGGTTTTGGGTATATCCTCATCTTGAATGCGTAGCTGAGGATAGCCTGAGCGTAGATCGATCTTGGAGAAACACGTAGCACCTTGTAGCTGATCAAACAAATCAACAATGTGAGGCAGAGGATAGCGATTCTTGATAGTCAACTTATTCAATTCCAGATAGTCGATGCACATCCTGAACGACCCATCCTTCTTTTTAACGAAAAGGACTGGCGCGCCCCAAGGAGAGGTGCTCGGGCTAATGAAGCCTTTCTCAAGTAATTCCTGGAGCTGACTTGAGAGTTCACGCATTTCGGAGGGAGCGAGTCGGTAAGGGGCTTTGGTAACAGGGTTTGCTCCAGGAATGAGGTCGATACGAAATTCGATATCACGTCTTGGCGATAATCCGGGAAGATCATCAGGGAACACATTAAGAAATTCACGAACCACAGGAACGTCTTTTACTTCTGTCTTTCCTTTCTTTTCCTTCTCCGCTACTACAATGTTAGCCAAGAAAGCTCTGTATTCCTTACGGAGATACTTGCTAGCTTGGACACACGACATGAGTTTGAGACCTTTCGAAGCAGTTTCACCATAAACACATAATACATCACCATTCGCGAGCGAGAATCGAATCATCTTATCGAAGCACACAACTTCAGCATGGTTTTCGCGAAGAAAGTCCTTGCCTACTATGACGTCAAAACTTCCGAGTTGCATCGGAATGAGGTCAATTGGGAAGATGTGATTGTTGAGCTCAAGAGTACAATCACGAAGAACAGAATTAATGGCGACAGTTCTTCCGGTAGCGACTTCAACATCGAACGTCGAGGGAAGATGTGAGCGCTTACGACTAAGGAGCTTCTCGAATTCAAACGACACAAAGCAATTATCAGCTCCAGTATCTAACAAACACGATGCATAAATACCATTCACAAGGAACGTACCATTGACCACGTTGTTGTCAGCCTAGGCTTGGCGCACATTGATGTTGAAGGTTCTGGCGCGGGCGGCTTGTTGCTGTTGAGTCGGCTGCTACTGCTGCTGAGGCTATTGTTTCACAACCCTGTTCGGGCACATGTTCACGAAGTGGTTGGGATCACCACACGCAAAGCAGACTCTGGCGTTGATCGCGGGTGCCTGAGCTGCTTGTTGGCCTTGTGGGGCTGGAAGCAGAGCTTGATGAGCAGTGGCTTGAATCGGTGCTTGGCGGGGACGAGTACGGCAGTTGGAGGTGAAGTGGTCGTACATATTGCAGTGCGCGCAAAAACGGCAAGCTAGACCTACTGGGGATGATAAGTGCATGTCGGGCAAGCTGGGTGAGGGCCTGTGTATGCACGCTTTGCAGGTGGTGCATAGGTAACTGGTGCTGGACGATGCTGAGATTGCTGCTGAGCCGGTAAGGCTTGAAGTGGAGCAGCAGTGGTAGTGATAGCACAGTTCTTGTTGCTGGAGCTGCTGTTGTTGTTCTTCTTCTTGCGGCATGAGGACTTTGACGATTGAGCGGCGGCGGTTTCACCGGATGGTGCGGCGGTGACTTGATGTAGGTTCTTCGAAGTTTTATCCTAAAAACCAGCTTTTACTCGCTTGTCGTTGATTTCATCGGCAAGCAAGTAAGTTTCTTCGATTTTTGCTGGCTTTGAGGCATGCACAAAATCTGCAACACAGTCGGGTCGAGCTCGAATGTATTTCTTGATCGTCATGTCAGCAGTCTTCACCTGATCGGGACATATGATACTGAGCTGCTTGAAGCGAGCAGTCAGGGCAGTGTTGTCACCTTCTTTCTGCTTAATGTGCAAGAACTCATCCTCCAGCTTTTGGCGCTCATGGGGAGGGTAGAACTCTTCGTGCATAATGTTCTTCAACTCGTCACATGACAGACCATAGGCTGCATCATTTATGCGCTTTTTTCTTTCGGCCGTCCACCAGTCTAGAGCGTAGGAATGGAAGACGCCGGTCGCGTTCAGCGTGCGGAGATTATCAGGACATCCGCTCTGTCGCAGGGTGACTTCGATTGAGTCAAACCATTGAAACAAAGCCGTAGGGCCTTCTTCGCCGGTGAACTCTTTCGGTCCACATGCCTCGAACTGTTTGAAGCTGAAAGCAGCTTTGGGAGTCTCGGTCCTGGATTCTTCAGACGATTTGCTCATGTTTTCATATAGTTCACTGACGACTTGGGGTACGATCTTTGCCATTTTCTTAGTAATCATGGCAGCGAGGCATTTGTCTGCTTGCTTTCGGCGGGCGTCTCGGGTAGCGCGAGATCCAGATGACGACATTGTCTGCATCAGACATCGCCACAGGACTCAACACAATATAATCGAATCTCACCTCACACGCCTAATACTACTAAAGCTCAGGAACACGTACAATCACATAGCACATAAGCACAGATTCACATAAGCACAGAAGCACAGAATCACGTAAGGCACAGAATCACAAAAGTGCACATAAGACACAGAATCACCGAAGCACTTAAGCACAGGAGGTATCCAAAACACATAAAAACTTCTGACTACCTCAGAATACAGAAACCTATCATTCAAGGCCTGCGAGCGTTCGAGAATAGCGATCGCGTATAGCATAGCGTATAACATAGCACAAAGTCGTCCATGATTTAGCGATTTGTCAGCGGTTGTGCAGTGTGTTGTGTGTTTAGCAGAAGCAACAAGACGTTAGATCGAAACCAGTGCTAACAAATTAGCATAAACCACATAAAGCACGTAAATTCACATAAAACGTCGAAATATCAGAGTCGGCAGTAGCGAGCTTAGATTCGAAACACATAAAAATCGAGGAATAGATCATCTACGGCTATATAGACGTTGACTAACCAAAGTGATTCGACTATTCTCAAGGACTTGTTGTACACACTTGACCTTCAGGACTTGTGCTTTTGCCTCGAATCTTGGGCGTTCGGCACGCATCCTTTTTAGTCATACCGTGACTTCAAGTCGTTGGAGTCCGTCGAGACTTTGGTGGGCGTTTTGTAAAATCAAGTATAGGTCGGAACAAGTCGTCAAGGTTCGGGTTTCACCCCTGACTTAACAACGTCGTCCCTGTTTTGATAAAAATAAAAGAGAATTATGCGTCGAAGTATGGATTTCACTCCCGATTCAACGCAAATTCTTGTGTTTATAGATGAAAATGCGAGGCGAACAAGCAATTCTTGTGTAAAAGAGAATTAAATCATAAGTGCCGAACACTTTTGAAATTTAAACAGAAGCATGGACGATATGTAGACATCAAATATCAAAGTGCTTTTATCTTCAACACTTTATAATCTGTCCGAAATCTTCTCAACGATATTATCCCATGGCATGTCTTGAGGTACTCCCTCAATAAGACTCCATGCACTTATAAGTACAAGTTCCCCATTTCATCTTGAAACTTTAAACTTGTACAATTATGCTCAAAACAACACCAAGTTGTTACAAATACCACATTTAAGTAGTAAACTTGAACAATTAAATTTGTTCACAACAACACCAAGTTGTTTTTCACCAAATAAGTTGTCACACCCCAACCGATGGTTGAAACATCGGGGCATGGCACTGAGTGAAACAGATTGTCCAGAAGTTTCCATAACAACTACATTTACCAAGTATTTAAAGCAACACGTCCCATACCATGTCATAAATGATAATACAATTATTACAGAAAAGATCTAGTCAAATTGTTCTGTTCCGACAACTCATATTTTTATTACAGACAATTGTTTATTGTTGACCTAGGTCTTTCCTAGCCTCGATTTCACAGCAAAGTAAGCAAATAAGCATCCTAAGCACCTGTCACATACGTTAAAGTAAAAGTCAATACACATAGTGTAAAGGTGAGCATACAAGTTAGATAATAGCATATAGAGTTCAAAATAGTTACGCATAACCAGCATGTACACAGTGTAAAATGAGACATGTTAGTTATCGACATGAACCTATCGATACCAAAGACTGCGGGTTGACTGCCCAAGGCAGTTCGCGATACACACTCACCACTGTGAGCCATGTAACTAATTGTCCTTAACAACCCCCGAGTGAACAGGTGCTGAGTCCAAACTATAGTACTATCGTTGCTAAGGCAGGTAGACAACATTCCATGTGTAAACATAATAAACAAGCATTCATTAAGTCACGTATAACATGCGGTAACGGTTAGCGTTAAAAGTATTGCGTAGTGTGTTCGATGTGATTTAGAATAAGTAACGTATGTAACACCCAAAAGTGTGTAAAGCAAAAAGGGATCGAGTATACTCACAGCGGTTGATGGATTGAAGGGAGCGCTAGAGAGTAGGGTTAGCCTGAACAGAACGATAGCATAACAATAAGCGACGCGTAAAACGATACAAGTGTTAGTGGTTCGGACAGCAGTTCGATCGGATGGTAGTCCGAATGGACAGCCGGTCGTTCGGTTGCCAGTCCGCTCGGATGGTCATCCGGACGGGTGACCCTTCAAGTGGATTGTTTCTTCCTTTGTGAAGGATGTGTTTGTGTATGATGGCTTGACTTTTGAAGTTTTCGTTGTTATCATTTTGAAAACATAAAAGTATCACTACCTTTCAGGTCGGTCGATCGGTCAGACGTACGATCGGACGACTACCCGATCGGTTGGACACTTTAGTAAGAACAAGTTCACAGTAGGTTGTCACTCGATCGGACGTTTGTTTGATCGGGTGGCAACACAGGTGCATTGAACATGTTGGAAATTTGTTTAAGTATGAAGTTCCAAAACATCACATAGTCGGATGGTCGGTCGATCGGATGGTAACCCGATCGGACGGCAATCCGTTCGGTGTTCCAAAACCTTTGAAGTTTGAATGATAGTTAAGTGTGGGGACCAGGATGCAAGTCGATCGGGTGACCGGTCGTTCGGGTGGCTGTCTGTTCGGACAGCAGTCCGATCGGACGACACTCCATCCTGGTCAACCTGTTCGTCTTCTTCCTTGGTCACTCTGGTAGTTTTTCGTTTTATCGAGATGTTTTGATAACGCATTAGACAACAGAAACCTCGTCATGACTTAGTAACCTGATCGGACAGGAATCACCCAAATCCGGACGGTTAACTGTTTGAGATGGTTTTCCATGTTTAACCCGAAATCGGTAATCTCTTGGATAGAATCCAGATCTTGAACCAACGCATCGACATGCAAGAGTGGAAGGTTAGAACAAGCTCCGATTCTATCGGTTTTGAGGCATTGAGTATAAAAGAGTTGAAAGAAAGTTAGAAACCATCTTTCAATCCTTTTTCACCTTGAATGTGTTTAGATCTATGCAAGATCTTTGTTTGTTTGTATGGAAATCGTTCAGATCTAAGTTGTTCTTGGTGGATTGAAGCCAAAACATGAAGTTCCTAAGAACACCATGATGACATCATCCTAGAACACTTCAAATCTAGTGATTTCACGGTTAAAAGTTAAGATTCAAAAGATAGAAAGGTGTATGAGTGCGTGTAGATTAAGAAAGTACAAGATTTAGACGGAAAACTTATAAGAATCGTGAGAAATCTGAGGAAAAGTGGGATTGGAGCGCTGGTCGGACAAGAGTTTCCAGAAATGGAAAGTTTGATGTTGAAAGGGGGTATTTATAGGGTTTCCCAAAAAGTAAAGGGAAGGAGGGGGGCTGGTCGATCGGTTGGCAGCCCGATCGAACAGCGGGTCGATCGGCTGGTCTCCTGGTCGATCGGCCACCTGATTCGAATGCTTGGGCGACGAGTCTTGCTGTTTCGATTGCGATGCGATAGAATTTCCTAGTCAAATTACTTTTAATCCCAACTACTATATCAACATACAAGCATCCTTATTTCATATTCGTTTAGCGTTTGCGATTCGATTGCGATTGAGTTTCGGTTGCGTTTCGATTGATCACTACAACAAATTATAAATAAACATGCACAAGTAACACATAAGGCACACACACACGTATAATAATAACCAAAATGCGTAATTCGAGTTGTGAGTGCGATTGCGATAAGCGATAAATCGATTAAACATGCGATAAACAGCGGTTACTAGGCAATTACTAATAGATACTCTACATAATACAACTAAAGCGATAACAAAATAGACTAATTACAAGTCAAAGATGTCAAAACAGGAATTGAGCAAGGAGAGACAGATCGCAATTAGCAATCTTTTCTTCCTTTGACTTCAATCTTGACTTTGACTTGACTTCCGAAACACGGGGTGTTACATAAGTGACTAATTAAGTGTCATCAAGAAGCTCTACTCAAGAGTTTCTCTTTTATTCACCACATGCTACCTCTAGTAAGAGTAACGAACCATTTGAATTATCAATGTTATGCAAAACTTTGTTTAAAAATTATTCAAAACAATTTTGCAATATACAACATTAATAATATCAATTAGGGTTTTGAAAACATAGATCAAAACCCAAAATATCAAATGGTTTTATATTGTTTAGTCTTACTACACATGTAATAAACGTTTTCTAACACGCATGTTAGAAAAAAAAAATGTTATAACGAGCACATTATAGAATCAAACATTTACATAAAACGTTTTCCAAAGATATATTTTATAAAATAAACTATTTCTCATCATTTTTAATGCACACATAGACAATTAAATGTTTACATAAAACATTTATGTTCATTATGAACAATCTCTAACCTCGTATTCGTGATACACATTTTCTAACACACGTGTTAGAAAATTTAAGTCATTTTATATATACAAAACGTGACCAAATTAAAGCAATAATTTTATCATTAAAACTCATCAAATGTCATCAATAAAACTCTACTCAAGAGTTTCACCATATGAAGAGTTAACAGTCTCAATAATTATAGACTTAAACTCTAATAAAATTCATCAAATGCCATCATTAAAACTCTACTCAAGAGTTTCACCATATGAAAAGTTTATTAGTAATTATAATTTCACTCAAATGGATATAGAAATCACAAATTAAAGTTGGTGATAAATCCCACACAAATACACCACCACTTTATGGTGATTTAATTCTTGAAGCCAGTCAAACATCAACTTCAATGTATGACCTTTTATTTCTAAATCATACAAAGCATTAAAATCAATGCTACAACAAATTAATTATATAAAATGTTTACATAAAACATTTCAAAGCATTTGTATTTTAACCATTTTTAACAATCATGTTAAAATGAAAGAAATTCTAACGCGCACGTTAGAAATATTAACATTTCCACAAAATGTTATTTCGACTTGCTAAAAACACATATATGGTTCAAATAAATAAGTCATTTTTAATACACACGTTAGAAACTAAACAACTAAAAAATTGCTTCCAAATTAACGTTTTTCATGAACGTTTCTAACACGCATGTTAGAAGACAAATGATTACAAAAATCATTATAAGACTTATTTGTTTATATCAATCCATGGGTGGATGAAGAACCTACTTTAAATAGAGACATAAAACTCTAATCAAGTAACATAAAACTATTATTTAAAAACATAGAAAACTCTACTTAAGAGAATTTAACGTTTACAAAAAACGTATGGTTTACACCAATAATTTCGGTCTAACACATAAGTTAGAGAATTTAACGTTTACAAAAAACGTATGGTTAACACTAATAAACCCGATCTAACACAATAGTTAGAAAAATTAACGATTCCCAAAATCGTTTCAAAACCAAACGTTTGAACTAAAACTATTCGTTTTGTACCACGGTATAGGATTTAAGATTGTATTTCAATCTCAAGAAATCCAAACACAACAAGTTGTACTACATACATATTTCTCAAAAAAAATATTTATAAGATAATAATCTCTAAAAATATTTTTTTTTATTATAAATCTTTTGGTGAACTCAAAATCCTTACAAATAAGGTTTTAAGATTGTAGCAACAATCTCACGAAATCTGTTTTAAGTTTGTAGGAAATGGCTCATAATTTTATTAATAAAACTAATAAAAAAAGTAAAGATACTCTCTTTAAACATTTGGGAATTGTAGTACATGAACCGTGTACAAATTCAAACGAAAATAAATATGAACTACAACATATTTAATAAAACAATCGATTCAAACCAATATATTCAAAAGATAAAGTCTTCAACTTGATCTTTAACCGCGTCAACTTGTATGGTTCGTTGTGTTTTCAGTCTGTTGTGTAGGCTTCAATGAGGTCTTGAAACACGTCTTCTTGTACAATAATTTTCTACAAAAAGAACAAACAAATGTTGACGGTTGTGGTTGAGGCACGTGTTCAACACGCTTCCCTTAAAACAGATTTCGCATCTCTACTAAAGACGACACATCTGGATAAAAACATAGTGTTAGACCTTTTGGAAATTAAGAATAGAAATGTAGTTGAATCATGTATAGAAACTTATCTCTATATGTTCCCAACATATGGGTCATCAAGTACTTCTTCTTCAAGAACTCTTCATGCATATCTTTATGTCTCCTTGTATTCTTACTCTTGTAGTTTTATATATAAAAAACCCATCAAGTTAGGCATATAGCCTACTTTTAATACAAGAGACATGGAGTAGAGAAAAGTCTCACTTAATTAGAGATTTATTAGAGACATAAACTCTAATAAAAACTAATAAATTGACATAAAAACTCTACTTAAAAGTTTATGTTCTATATGAAGAGTCTAGTACTTAATTAAAGATTTATTAGAGACATAAACTCTAATAAAAACTAATAAATTAACATAAAAACTCTACTTAAGAGTTTATATTCCAGATGAATAGTCTAGTAAATAATTATAATTAAATTATAATCTCACTAAATTAATATTCATTCATAATATCTAAATTTCCAACATTTTCATACGAAATTGTTCGCAGGTGAAAGTAAAGTTTTCTTGTAGTCTTATCCCTGGGAGGTCTTCCTCCACTAGCAGGATTTTTTTTATATTTTAAGTTTAACTACCACCCTTTTATTATATGTATAATATGTGAATTTAACATGTTTAATTTTTTGGAGTTTAATCTTTCTATAATAAATTTTGTTTATTTAACTCAAGAAAACCTGAATACGTGGTTATTTTTATTTTTTTTATGTTCCGTTATAAATCTTGTTGACATTCCGATATATTATTTTTGTTGAAAACAAAGTTGTATTCAAATTGATATCATTTATCATAAGCTATATTGAGAACATGTAATGTGATAAACCGACCTGATACTGTTAGAACAAATTCGGTACCGGTTTCAGTATTCGGGTTTATTGTTTTTGGTTGATGTAAACCCCGACTTTATTTTTTAGGTTACTTTTTTCATAAGATACACCACTATTAGGTATCATCGAGTGTTGATATTCGCTTTTAATATATTAGATATATAAATACAAGCATAAAAAATGATATATTTTCAAATAACTTTTTTACTTTATCCTTCTAACTATAAAGTTACAACACTTAACATCATTATGTTATCTTTTCTTTTAGTCACCAGTTGTCTTAATCATATATTTTAAAAGATAACCAAGAGAAATTTATTTTAAAAGTATATACATTATTAAAACAAATAATGATTTACATATGAGATATTGCTAAAATTATTGGCAGGTGATCAATTATCTTTTGTTTTTTTTTTAACATAAAACATAATAACAAAACCTCACCATGTATTGTGTTAGAAACCAGTCACTAATTCTTCATGACTTTGTTCGCATTAATTTACTCGGGGTACTTGTACCAATACCATTTGTGAGTAAGTCAGTTGGCTGATGATAATGATCATCGACGAAAATACTGCTAGTTACACAATTCAATCATTTGCAATCATAAAAAATATTGGTGTATCGTGTTTGAAGTAATGCTCATTTGATTACATAATGAGAAAATTACCAAAATGGTCAAAGACAAAAATGATTTGCGAAAATGGCCGACTCATGCCCTCTTGAAATGGGGCATCATGCATGGGATGAGTCTTTGGAAATCTCTTCCTTGATACCCAATAAAAAATGGACACGTGACCATCTCATGAGTCCTTGGAGCGACTCATCATGCACGGGATGAGTCTTTGGCCACCTCATGCGTCCTTCAGATGTCTCCGACAATTTTTCAGACGTCTTCGGCGAACCTTCGTAGTTTTCGGCGATATTTCAAACTTAAACAACTCCAAAAAAACCCAATCTTTCTCAACAATCCCATATTGTCTTAGGCGAACCTTCATAGTTTTCAGAAAATTTAAACAACTCTAGAAAACTCTATCTTTCTTAACAATCCCACATCGTCTCCGGCGAACCTCCATAGTTTCCGGCATTAACATCAACTCCAAAAAACCAAATCTTCCTCAACAATCCCCCATCAACATCACACCTTGTGTTTTGAAAGTTTCCGGCGAACATCAAAATTCCGGTGAATCTGAAAGTTTCCGGGACCTGATGCGCCTGGGACCTGAGGCGTCTGGGACCTCATGCGCCCGGGACACCACTTGCAAGGAAGGGATTTCCAAAGACTCATCCCATGCATGATGAGTCGCTCCAAGGACTCATGAGATGGCCACTTGTCCATTTTTTATTGGGTATCAAGGAAAGGATTTCCAAAGACCTATCTCATGCATAATACCCCGTTCCAAGAGAGTATGAGCTGGCCGTTTTCACAAATTATTTTAGTCTTTGGCCATTTGGTAAGGGTGTACCTATTGGCACACCCATTTGCCTATCTACACACCTTAAAAGATGTTTTTTGTCCTTATATGCACACCCTGCAGTGTCGAATTGTGGTCAAAACGCGGCGTTTTGGTCCGGTTAACCAGACAAAGACCGATGGGTTTTTGACGGGTCTGTTGACCGGACCAAAACGCCGAGCTTTGGCCGCGTTTTGGTCCTGTCAACCAGACAAAAGACTGACACTCGGTCTGGTTGACAGGACCAAAACGCGGCCAAAGCTCGGCGTTTTGGTCCGGTCAACAGACCCGTCAGACACCCGTCAGTCTTTATCTGGTTAACCGGACCAAAACGCCGCGTTTTGGCCACAGTTCGACACTGCAGGGTGTGCACATAAGGACAAAAAACAGCTTTTTAGGGTGACTATCTAAACAGCAAGTGTGTAGATAGTTTGGGCCTTTGGTAATTTTCCCTTATAAAAATATGGTTTCCCGTTTGGGTTAAATACTTAAATATATATGAATACTTTTGTGCCGACTTTTTGAAAATTTACCTTGTTTAGCATTTTCCCTTATAAAAATATGGTTTCCCGTTTGGGTTAAATACTTAAATATATATGAATACTTTTGTGCCGACTTTTTGAAAATTTACCTTGTTTAGCAGGAGCAATAAATCAAAGCAAAAGTTCCACGTAATCATGATTGTTTCACATTATGTGAACTACAGACATATAAATATTATAAATCTAGAAGATCAAGGAAACAATCATGAATAAAACCAATTATCATTTCATTTGTGTACAATTACAACAAACTGGGTCCGGGATAATCTTCAAAAGTATGGTTATTTTTCAAGCATATGCACTACGTTACCATGTCTATGTTTTTCTTTATATCTATGTGTATGTCGATAAAATGCCTACGAATACTCTTTTATCCCTCATCCCTTTAATGAAAGGGTCTCACATATATACTACATACATGAACATTATTAAATGCTATTCAATAGTACTGATTCGTTATATATAATTAATTCTAGACTATCCACAAACCTGGCGTCAGTAAGATTTTGCCTGGGCTCTTGTAATTGAATGGGTTTCTTGTTAGCATTTGCGTCCTCTTTAACATTAAAAATTTCTACTATAATTTATTAATATTATGTTGAAAAGGTGTTGTGAATTCATGAATTATATTGTGTATCTATGTTTATATATTTCAGCAGGGGTACTATTGGTAAGTTTGAGTCTTAACAGAACAGAAAAACTATAAATGATGTTTAGAACTGGGTAGATAAGTGATTTGTAGAATCTAACAAGATGAAGACTTGCATGTAGTTGTAATTGGTTAAAATGAATTATAATAACCAATATACATTTTTGATAAATTGGAGAAAACATTATTTGAAGTAGTTAGAATGATTAAACCATTTACGAAATGACAAAATGGAAAACTGAAAATTGAGAAAGTGAAACTTAATTACCTAAAGTGATTTTAACCAATTTAAAGGCCAAATGAGCTTATTAGAATTCTAAGTAATCAAAATACATCTATACTATATTATAATGCATGAAGGAGAAGTATTTTAAGATACCCAAAAAATAAGAACTTTTTTCCCACTTTATTTATAGAAAGACCCCTAAAATGAGGGTAGTTTAGTCTTTTATACATTATTTATTTTTTAGCCTCTAAACTTATTACACTTAAATCCCTAAGGTTTTAACAAAATTATAGATAATTAGTTACAATTCACCCATCCACAACAAACTTACAATTTTTTACGTATTCTTGACATATCTTATAAACTATACTGTTTAAAAAAAATCCAAAAATAGCATGACGACCTACACATTTTTGTCGACGTTTCGGTAGTTATCTTGTTCAATATCGACGCACGGATTAAAAGGTACAAGTCGAAAATGCTTTAATATACAAGTAATTAATACTTGTGATCTAATGCACCTAAATTCTAATCTACAAAGACGAGCTCCATCTATGCAAACAAAAACAAAAACAAAAAGAATTAAAAGTACCGTAATATAAAATGAAGATATTATATGTCACATTTTATTTTATTAAAATTGCCTAATATTTGTACTTAGATATATCTTATAAAAACTTAAAACTAACTACAACAAACTTCCTAAATAAAGGGGTGACAAATCTAAAATTAAACCCTAATGCACTTCTATAGTTACTACTATAAATATATAGCAGGACACCCCTATCTCTATTGCTAAACAAAGTTAAAAAATGGATCCAGTTCTGAATTCAATTGTTGCGAAAAACGATCCAGTTCTGAATTCAATTGTTGCGAAAAAACAAGCATGCGAGATTGAAAATTCTAAGGTCACGCAGTTGTGAATAATTGTTTTCTTTTATTTACTTTTATGTAAATGTTAACTTATTTGATTTTTCAGATTCGGTTGCATGATGAACATGCCAATTTAAACAACTCATTTGTCGAACAAGCTTCTAAGGTTTTGATTTTGCTGGTTTTTTAAGTATTATTTTTGCGTATCAAATTAAAATGTTCGTTATGTTATTATATGTGTGTTTTATTGCAGGATGATGATGATGATGATGATGATGATGATGATGATGATGATGATGATGATAAAAGTGTTGATATTATTTCTTATGGTGCAATGTTTAGTCCATACAAGTTTAATCTTCAACGTGAATTTAGTGAAAAGGTAATTTTAAGGTTTATTTAATCTTTTTTTAACTTTTGAATTCAATTTTTGTCCTTTTTAAGGATCGAAAGCTTGAGACTCAAAAGAAGAGATCTAAAAAAAAAGGGTAGTTGCATGGTACCCCTGACCGCGGAAGAGATCTCCCTTCCCAGTTCACCACCCGACAAGGATCCCTGGCGACAAATACCCATAGCCATCAAAGAGGGGTAAGAAACATGTTTCAAACCCGAGACCTCGAGTGTCCTCGGTCCGGCTTAAAGCGGGTGTCGGTGGCTACCAAAGTGGCACTAATGGGAATTGAACTTGGGTCTCCATTGGAGAACCCAAGTCACTCCACCACTAGGCCACTTGTGGTGGTTAAAAAAAAAAAAGAGATCTAAGAGACTCTTTTAATGGAAATGGAGTGAGGTTATTAATTTAAACAATTCCGAGGACAATGACAAAGAAGAGGAATTAGAAGATACTATCGATTCAAGCATAAACCAGAAAACCCGATTAAAAATACCTCGAGTGTCAATTCCGAAGCGGAACAGATTTCATGCAGTCTAATATGAAATCTATCAAGTGTTTTTATGTTTTTTTTTTTTTTCCATTTAAGCTGTTATGCTTGATCTAGACGTATGAATAAAGTTTATTTATACTTGAAATTTATTTTTGGTGTTAATATAATGCAGTTATTGACCATATTAATAAAGTTCAAAATAAAGTTAGTATCATAAAGTTGCAATAAATAGACATTGCAGTTAGATATAGTCAAGCTGAAATTATAAAATATTGCAGTTATTCTTGGATATTAATATAATAATTTGTATTTCTTAATTAAAAAATAATAAAGTAATAAACATTAAAGCTAAACAAAAAAATTGAACTTACTATGGTATAAAGTTAATAAAGATATAAACTTTTAACATCCTATTTTTTACAAAAACTGTTTTTAAAATTTTATAAAAATATAATTTTTTATATATATAAAAACTAAATTTAACAATTAAAGTTAAAGGTGTAAAACGTACTTACGAGTCCACTACTATTTTTTATTTTTATAAAAACAAAAATTTTAAACTTAAAGTTTTTTGGATGAGTACCATGTGGATATTTAAAAAAAAAGTTATGAACTTTAAAGAATAAAAATTATAAACTTTATCATTTAACCAACAAAATAAACTTACTTTACACCTATAACAACTTATCTTTTATTTTTCGTCATTTGATTATCATTTTTTATAATAACGAAATTTTACATGTGTAAAACAGTTTTTACTTTATTTATAAACAAAACATTTTGTTTTTATAAAAAAATATTTCATTTATAAGCATTTTTTAGGAAATACTCCAGAAATTTACAATCTTTACCAGATAAATACTAAATTGTGTTTTTCTAGGAATTATAAGTTCGACTATATTGTTATAGATAATATTAGTCAGTTTTAAAAGAATTATTTACCAACTTGTCTAGATACATAATAGATTATGTTGCATATTTTTAGGAATTATAAGTTAAAAGTTAGTATGATATAAAGTTAATAATAAGATTAGTTAGGAACTAAAAATCTGAACTTAGTATGATATAAAGTTAATAAAGATATAAACTCTTAACATCCTATTTTTTATAAAAAACATTTCTTGAAATTTTATAAAAATATAAATTTTTTTTATATCTGTAAAAAACCAAAATTTAACAATTTAAGTTAAAACTCTAAAACGAACTTACGAGTCAAATACTATTTTTTATTTTTTCAAAAACGAAAATTTTAGACTTAAAGTTTATTGGATGAGTACTATGATGATATTTAAAAAAAGTTATGAACTAAGCTTTGTCCCATCATATTTTCCTAGTAAAATTTTGATTTAGATAACACATAAATTAGTCCAAAAGTATAATTGGGAAAAAATTGCATGACGCTATTTTTCCATTAGCTATGATTTTATCCCGAAGAGTTTTCTTAACAAAGTATTTAACGAGCAAACATCACCAATGTCACACCCCGACTTTCCACGTGTCACCGGTGGGCCCGGTGGGGAGTATCGTGACGTGGTTGGCAACGTAATAGTCAAACAACACAATTATATAAATGCACAGCGGAAGCAAAAGATAAATATTATTACATTTCCGAATATAAAGTAATATCCAATATTACAACGGAAAGTAAAGGATCCACAGGCGGATCTTAAAACATATCATTTGTTCAACAGACTTTAGGCACCTAGAACCTCCAAGATTCTTTAGAACCGCCCTGAGCTTCCAGCCAATTATGTTCAGTACCTGTCACTTAACCCTTTTGGAAAATACGTCAGTTTTCACTGGTAAATACACTCAACCGACTCATTTTGGAAAATGATTAAAAATTGGTTTGGATGCACATGGCACAAAATATATTGACACTTTGATTAAAATGCACAGAGGCAAAATTAATCTTTTTACACTTGGAACAATTATATTTATAACCTTGTATACAGATTTACATGTTCGTTGTACGTTCAGGGCCCGATGTAGAAACCGAGTCAAGATTAACAGACACGCCACAAGTATAGGCCCACAAGAGTGAGATACCGTTATTACTTAGTAACTGTCAGGTGTATGCCTACACCCCGTACCTAAGACGTGGCCATTTTATAACACAATGATGTCAAGGATATCCGGGACATGGTCATTAACCCCTAAAGGCTTTTATTTCAAACAATACAGATTAAACCGGGTTACCTCAATAATTTAACCTTCATTAAGATTAAATATTCAATACCCGACCAAGCGGTATTATTATACCGTATCCCAAGCCCGTATAGGGAAAATAAGTTAAGAGTATTTACCTGAGCTAGCTCCTGTCTTAAATAGCAAGAATCTAATAACTCAGCCGTAGTCGCTTAAGTAAGCGTAGGTACAATTTACCGAAATGCTCTAGTCTGGAATGATGGTATAAATAATTAATTAGAATGCTAACGGGTCTTTAATTAAGCCTAAGCTTAGACCGGTTAGTCTTACAGGAAGATACGGTTCGTACGCATGATTACGCGAAGACCGAAATAGAATGTGATTTAGACCCGACAAGTTTGGAGACTTGTATAACATGGGTAAACTAAACACATTCTGAATTTTGAGATAAAACCGATAAGGTTTGACCCGTTTCGGCTAACTTATATAAACTAGTTATATAAACCGATCCGAACGCGAATAACGCGTAACGGGTAACCGAATAGGTCGCGAACAGGTTTCCTAAGTTAATATGCTTTAAATATGTTATGATATCTTCCATAATGCCCAAAACGAGTTTAATCCTAAATTATGCCCCGTAGGGGTATTTTGGTCATTTTAACGAATAAAAAAGGGATTTAACGTAACCCTGATGTTCGGGACTGAAGTAATCAGTAAACATCTTATTTTTAACAGATTATATTAGTTGATAATAATCCGTATGTGTCAAAATAGTTTTAAGCCTAAACTACGCGTATAATACGCGTATAAACCCGTTTTAAGTGACGTATGGGTTAAAATACGATTCCGAGTTTTCTGATCAGCAAAACAGGCTCAAAACATTCCATTTATTATTTAAAATCAGTGGCAATTGGATTCGCGTCAAAATTCTTGGTAGAAATCATTTTATGACCGAAAAGGGTAAATTCGGTATTAACCGAATTAAGGCGATAAGCATAGTTTAAGACCAGTTTAAAAATAATTAAAAATCTTCAAAAATCCCAAAATATTATTTAACATTAGTGGGGAAAAGGTTTGGTGCCGAAAATCGGGTTTAGATAGGCTATGCGCTAATCGCGCCGTTTAATTAATAAAAAGTCTACCGTTTACGCTAATGCGCATATCTCCTAATCTAGACCTCCGATTGACGTGAAAATTTACGTACATGTTTAATAATCAGTAACTAAGATTATTGTACTTCCACATTTTCAAAATTCTCGTTGTATGGTCATAAGGGCATATGGTCCAATTTAAGCGATTAACGGAAACGTGTACATGCATCGGATAATCAACGAAACAAGTACAGAGACTTATACTAGCATGAAATCCATCCCTAAAGAAGCACTAAGGCAATACCGAATCAAATTAAAACGAGTCAGAACCGAAGTCAATGCAAAAGTCAAAGTCTTGCGTCTTTCGGTTCCGAACCGGGTTTAAACAGAAATTTGTCGAGTCGGACAAGCATAGACAAGTTTTTATACTTATTACCAAGTTATATTAAGTTTAAAACAGGTTACACGCCTCGCGGATTGCTAATCGTGCATTAAATCGCATTTTGTATTTCTGTTGACTTTTTCGGTCAACTTTTGACTCGACAAACGACCTAGTTAGGTCTGGAATCGGTACGTGCCCTTATAAGGGTTTAATACCCATATGATTACCTATCTAACGGTACTTTTAATTCGTGATACGACTGAGCTATCATTAACTAATCACGAAGTCAAACCGTAGTTACGTCGGTTTGACTTTTAAGCTAATTACTAAGCTATAATTTATTTAGAAAGGTTAGGCAACTTACTAGGTGTTTAATGATGATTAGGGAGGCTTGTGATCTGATTGGAGGCTCCTCAAATGACCAGATTGCTTGCAAGAAGTTGTGAGGAATTATGAAACATATAGTGGCCTTTTATAGTGTCCTCAATCACCAATAAGCGTTGACACCAAGGTCTATGATCAACCACAAATGTTAAACACATGTCCCTAGTGTTCTAGATCAGTTTAGGGGGCATGCACATGCAAGAAAAACCGGCCAAGAGGGTTAAAATCGCGCATAACAGGCTGCTGCCTGTTTTCTGGTTGCTGTGCATGGCTAGCGCACCGCTACGCTTCTGACGTAGCGCACCGCTAGCCCTCCTCAGGGGCAATTTTTCCATTTTTCAGTTTGCATCCCTGGCTCTTGGTGCTCCGAAAGGTCAACTAAGCTTAATTCTTGTATTTTGACCCCTTATTATTTATATACAAGGGCTTTATGACTTATACTCACTTTGCCAAGTCCCTGGACACTCCCGGTTAACCCGAAAAGCTTTAACTTTCAATATTAACACTTTAACCCCCCGCACACGAATTTGATCATAACTTTCTCATACGATAACGAAACTTTATGAAATTTTAATCGTGCATTCTAGTGAGCATAATTTATATTTACAAAGCTTCGGGTTTGTCAAAAGATCACTCAGAGGTATATCTTTAACATGTTGACACATTTGACCCCTGTAGTTTGTAATCTCTCACTTTTAGCTTCGTATGATCCATGATTTATTCGTTTGATGTTATAAACATCATGTAGGGTTATTATGAAGTATATTCATTCGCTGTTGACACTTAGAATCCGTATAATTACATACTTTCCATGTTTGTCAACTTTAGTCCTTTTATAATATTCTTTCACACGTTCAAACTTTATGACACGTGTCAACACATTATAGGACGTGAATTTTCGAGGTGTTACATCCTCACCCCCTTAAAATAAATCTCGACCCGAGATTTACTGAAATAAGTAAGGGTACTTTTCTTCCATCGTGGATTCAATCTCTCACGAGATTTCGGGACCTCTACGGGCATCCCTTTTTACCTTTACAATAGGTACATGTATCTTTTTGGAGCTTCTAGTCCTGTCGATCCTTAATCGAAACAGGTTGCTCTTACTATCATAGTCCTGCATATCATTATGTGATAGCGCCTTTCCACTTATTGGTGACACGTCGCTAAATCATTAGTGTGGGTCACGTTGCGCGTTCCACCAAGCTCCTTAATTAGGTCTTAGCTCGTAAGCTATTTAATCTTGATACATTCGAATCCTTCGAATGATTTTATATACTCAGAGCTTAACTAGCCTGATAATTTTAACAATTTAGCACACCCTTCCTGGGTGATATCCCTTGATGAACTCTATTTCTTAACAAGAATTTAGGAAGTTTGCTATATTCATGTATTCTCGATTTCCTGCTATATACTGGCAGCTTACAATCGAGTATGGATTTATATGATCTTATTTCTTGTTTCCTGGGCAACGTTCAGGTCCTTATAATTGAACTTACCAATCTATTGTCCTAACAATAAACGTTTAACATGCCATTTATACAAGATCTCCTCCGGGGTAGTCCTGATTCTTTTATAACAGCCATTTATAGAAAAGCTTATCTTAAGGGGGGATGGTTATTCCAACCATTGCTTAAAATTAATATTAAGAAATAGCTAATCCTTACAGCTAGTTGAGCAAATCGACTATCCTGGGTAGTTGATGGAAAATTTTAATCGTTGCCTAAGTAGGGTTGCGGTAACAATGCATAAGCAAAATGAACCGTCTTTTAAATTTAACTATACCGAGTTCTCCGGATATTGAGTCAGGCTATATGAATCTTTATCATAAAATTTACTTAATCAGGATTCGAATATTCCACGATCAACACGGAGTTCTTACAACACTCCAACCCTAAGCGGGATGTTAATCTTAACTCTACTAGTCTCAGGAGGTAAACAGGGTATACTTATGAGAAGATAATCAAGATGAAAGGAGGCTACAGAGATTTTTCCATGTCTCAGGCTCCAGTTCATTCATCATTGCTTGTGTCAAATAAGCGACACATTTATGTTATAAGTCCACGAATTCCTTAATCGGGAACATTCACTTGGAAAAAAAAAATTCCATTTTTGGATATCTTCTTTGAATACTACTAGTCGACTTTAGCACAATATGACCATTGGGATACCTCAGGGGTTCCATGTATTAAACCTCCATGCTGATCAGACATGGAAATAATCTATGGGACACACTAGGATACACCAATCCTCATATGACACTTTTATCCAACATAGTTTGGCATTCGCAGGCGATAGAAAAGCGATATGAAAATAATTAAAATAACATATGTTGTCGTACTCTATACGAAGAAAGAGTGCTCTAAGATTTTCGGAAGGATTCCTTGCCGATCTATAAGAATCGGTTACTATGGTTTCCTTGGTAGTTATACCTTGTGAATGATAAAAAAAACTTTGCTAAGTTTATGGTTCATGAAGATTTATTATTGCCTATATTAAAACAGGACACTTAGCAGAAATTATGATTGATAAATGATAAGGAAGTTTATTGTACAAGTGCTTATATTTAATTAATAATGGAAGTTTCACAAACTAGGCACCTAGCTCAGTTGGCTAGGCGCGCGAAAGGGTGTGGCCTAGACCCAGGTTCGATTCCGGGGACGGCCAGTTCCACCATTTTTTTTTTGTTTAATATTAATTAATCGTACAGATACGTGTAATTACGAGGGTTGTCTCATAAGGAGTCTTGATAATTAATTGCTTCTTATCACCCACAATATGGGCTTGATTTTTAAGGCAACCAATCGATTTTTATCACTATATTGAGTCCTTATGTATGCAACCAAAAGTTTGCTATAAGGGTATTAGAAAAGAGTGATTTCTAATAGATATTAAATATCAATATAGGATTTGTTGGAGCATTTTCAAACGTAACATCGGTCACTTTCTACCGTGCATTAAATGACCGGAGTCTTAATCAGGTGGAGACAACAGTTCTCAACCTTTATCATTCATAATATATTTATATGTGCCAATATCAAATAAGTTTATGCATAAACTGCTTGATAAGGAAAAGTACATATTATACTATTATTATTCTGCACCATCTCTTGGGCGTTCATCCTGACAACTCGTGCGTTTGTTCTCTTGGCCTACTCGGGCTTCTTCTGATTCCTAGGGCAGTTGGTCTTGATATGCCCCTTCTCGTTGCAACCATAACAGGTTGCATCTATCAACTTCTTGCAATCCAGGGTCTTATGTTCCCTAGATTTGCAAATTCCACACGGTAGAGGCTGAGACTCAAATCTGCATTTCCCAAGATGGTATTTCTTACAGGTTTCGCACCTGGTCTTCTCTCCTGACTGCTGGCTGTCTCTCTTAAACCCGGAACTCTTCTTATCGGAGCGATGGGAATTCTCATCCTCCCTTTTACGCTTTCCTTCTTCCGAGGCTTTGGCAGCCTTGTTTCTGACCACATCGAGTGTGAGATATAGCGACAGATCTGCCACTGACCTGAATGTAGTAGGTCTTGAAGCCTTAACACTGGCTTTTATTTCTGGGGCTAAACCCCCAATGAAGCGAGCAATTCTCTTGGGTTCCGGTGTGATTAAATAAGGAACTAATCGAGACTTGGTATTGAAATTCGTAAGGTATGCTTGACAATCTAAGTTCTCCATGACTAATGTCAAGAATTCAGTCTCAATCTTCTCAACTTCATGTTGAGGACAGTAATTTTCTTTGATGAGAGCAACGAACTGATCCCAAGTCATCTCGTACAAAGGGATCTTCCCCGTAGCTTGAATGAGAGACTTCCACCATGCTAGAGCTTCTCCTTTAAAAGATTGTGAAACAAACTTCACAATGTCTTGCTCTGCACATCCACTAATATCAACAACAGTGTCCATCTCATCGAGCCATGTCATGCAGTCGATGGCCCCTTTTTCTCCTGTGAAGTCTCGGGGTTTGCAAGATACAAAATACTTATACGAGCAACCCTTAATATGGCTTTGTTTTGGCACGACTATCTGAGAGGGTACACTGTGGTGGTTGGTGGACTGACGATCGTCATCCACTTTCTTGGGGTCGTCCTTCTTTGGTGGAGGCTTGCTGTGAGCTTCCGATTGAACTCTAGGCTTCGAGCGCGGTATAGATAGTGTCCTACTCCGAGTTTCACTATACTGCTCGTACTGTCGCTCCAGTGCCTGTGTCACAGCGCCATCTACAATAGCTTTTAATTCAGCGCCCGTTAACGTAATATGGGCATTATTATTTGGCTCCACAGGATGGCTATTTATTTCATCTGAATCAGCCATTTGAATTGAACTGTTGCAGAAAACAAGAACAATATTTTATTTGGGAGTTTATTATGGAATTACCCTTTAGGGTAACTTGTTAACCATGGTAAACAGAGACCATATATAGTTAACTTAATAATAGTATTAAATCAGGATTTCAATCATAATTTATCCTAATTATAAATAATAACAATATATATATTAGCACATAAGGCTTAGTCACACGGAAATTTTTTTTTTTAAATTATAAGCCATGATTTCAGAGAATCAAGGCCTTTAAGTATATTAGCACAACTGGCTTAGTCACAAGGACATATATAATTTATAAGCTATGATTTCAGAGAATCAAAGCATTTGAGGTTTGAACCTAGTTCATTACCCTTATCTGACAGGGAGTCATAGCTACCACTGTATTTTGGCTCACGTAGAAATGAGCAAGGCCCGTAGGCACTATATTGCCACGTATGGTTAAAATATGATCATCTTAATTGATGATGTAAACCCAGGATTCAGGGATCATTAAACTGGGTTAGGAATCTTTTGAAGAATCCTTAATTACGTGTGTGATTTCCAACGAATCACATCTGTCAGGAGTGTTAACATATTTATAGATGTTAACAGTGATTCGAATCTTTTAAACAGGTCTTACCATCTTGGCCCGGCCTTATAATTGACCCGAAGGCTAGGTTTCACTTTTTAAGATTCTTATTAATATTTCACGCAGAAGGATTTCTGAATTGAACTGTTAATAGGGATCTGAATCTATATTGAGGAACTGCCATCTTGGCCGGTCTTAATATGACCCGAAGCTAGGTCTTGTCCTTTTTAGATTTTCCCATTTTATTATAATTGTAGATCTTACAAAAAGGAATGTTATTTAAGGATCAAAATCTAAATTGAGGAACTGCCATCTTGGCCGGTCTTAATATGACCCGAAGCTAGGTCTTGTCCTTTTAGATTTTGCCATTTTATTATAATGGTAGATCTTATAATATAGGAATGATATTTTAAACTTAATCGTTCCTTTAAAATTTAAACAAGTATAGGGTTGCCCTAAATGGGACTTCAAAAGAATAATATCGTCCTCGGAGGGACTGAATGATAAATATGTACTTATAAGGACTATATACGGAAACGTTCTTCAGCAAAAGGAGTTTCTTCTTCATTCAATTCCTGAATGCTTTCTCCGTGGTTGCACGTTTCATCCTGGTCGCGGTACAAAGCTCAGCATTTCAAGGCTCCAGATGTGGAGAATTCTTATTATAGCTTCTTTGCTTGGCGACGTATCCAATAAAAATTTGAAGTGAAATTTCCAGATTAGGATTGAGATTATTCCTATGTTAAGTCTAGACTCAGAGGTTTAGATATGTGCAATTGTGTAACTGAGATTAAACACAAAAGGCTAGTGTTTAATTCACTCAGTGTTGGCTCTGATACCAACCTGTCACACCCCGACTTTCCACGTGTCACCGGTGGGCCCGGTGGGGAGTATCGTGACGTGGTTGGCAACGTAATAGTCAAACAACACAATTATATAAATGCACAGCGGAAGCAAAAGATAAATATTATTACATTTCCGAATATAAAGTAATATCCAATATTACAACGGAAAGTAAAGGATCCACAGGCGGATCTTAAAACATATCATTTGTTCAACAGACTTTAGGCACCTAGAACCTCCAAGATTCTTTAGAACCGCCCTGAGCTTCCAGCCAATTATGTTCAGTACCTGTCACTTAACCCTTTTGGAAAATACGTCAGTTTTCACTGGTAAATACACTCAACCGACTCATTTTGGAAAATGATTAAAAATTGGTTTGGATGCACATGGCACAAAATATATTGACACTTTGATTAAAATGCACAGAGGCAAAATTAATCTTTTTACACTTGGAACAATTATATTTATAACCTTGTATACAGATTTACATGTTCGTTGTACGTTCAGGGCCCGATGTAGAAACCGAGTCAAGATTAACAGACACGCCACAAGTATAGGCCCACAAGAGTGAGATACCGTTATTACTTAGTAACTGTCAGGTGTATGCCTACACCCCGTACCTAAGACGTGGCCATTTTATAACACAATGATGTCAAGGATATCCGGGACATGGTCATTAACCCCTAAAGGCTTTTATTTCAAACAATACAGATTAAACCGGGTTACCTCAATAATTTAACCTTCATTAAGATTAAATATTCAATACCCGACCAAGCGGTATTATTATACCGTATCCCAAGCCCGTATAGGGAAAATAAGTTAAGAGTATTTACCTGAGCTAGCTCCTGTCTTAAATAGCAAGAATCTAATAACTCAGCCGTAGTCGCTTAAGTAAGCGTAGGTACAATTTACCGAAATGCTCTAGTCTGGAATGATGGTATAAATAATTAATTAGAATGCTAACGGGTCTTTAATTAAGCCTAAGCTTAGACCGGTTAGTCTTACAGGAAGATACGGTTCGTACGCATGATTACGCGAAGACCGAAATAGAATGTGATTTAGACCCGACAAGTTTGGAGACTTGTATAACATGGGTAAACTAAACACATTCTGAATTTTGAGATAAAACCGATAAGGTTTGACCCGTTTCGGCTAACTTATATAAACTAGTTATATAAACCGATCCGAACGCGAATAACGCGTAACGGGTAACCGAATAGGTCGCGAACAGGTTTCCTAAGTTAATATGCTTTAAATATGTTATGATATCATTATGATATCTTCCATAATGCCCAAAACGAGTTTAATCCTAAATTATGCCCCGTAGGGGTATTTTGGTCATTTTAACGAATAAAAAAGGGATTTAACGTAACCCTGATGTTCGGGACTGAAGTAATCAGTAAACATCTTATTTTTAACAGATTATATTAGTTGATAATAATCCGTATGTGTCAAAATAGTTTTAAGCCTAAACTACGCGTATAATACGCGTATAAACCCGTTTTAAGTGACGTATGGGTTAAAATACGATTCCGAGTTTTCTGATCAGCAAAACAGGCTCAAAACATTCCATTTATTATTTAAAATCAGTGGCAATTGGATTCGCGTCAAAATTCTTGGTAGAAATCATTTTATGACCGAAAAGGGTAAATTCGGTATTAACCGAATTAAGGCGATAAGCATAGTTTAAGACCAGTTTAAAAATAATTAAAAATCTTCAAAAATCCCAAAATATTATTTAACATTAGTGGGGAAAAGGTTTGGTGCCGAAAATCGGGTTTAGATAGGCTATGCGCTAATCGCGCCGTTTAATTAATAAAAAGTCTACCGTTTACGCTAATGCGCATATCTCCTAATCTAGACCTCCGATTGACGTGAAAATTTACGTACATGTTTAATAATCAGTAACTAAGATTATTGTACTTCCACATTTTCAAAATTCTCGTTGTATGGTCATAAGGGCATATGGTCCAATTTAAGCGATTAACGGAAACGTGTACATGCATCGGATAATCAACGAAACAAGTACAGAGACTTATACTAGCATGAAATCCATCCCTAAAGAAGCACTAAGGCAATACCGAATCAAATTAAAACGAGTCAGAACCGAAGTCAATGCAAAAGTCAAAGTCTTGCGTCTTTCGGTTCCGAACCGGGTTTAAACAGAAATTTGTCGAGTCGGACAAGCATAGACAAGTTTTTATACTTATTACCAAGTTATATTAAGTTTAAAACAGGTTACACGCCTCGCGGATTGCTAATCGTGCATTAAATCGCATTTTGTATTTCTGTTGACTTTTTCGGTCAACTTTTGACTCGACAAACGACCTAGTTAGGTCTGGAATCGGTACGTGCCCTTATAAGGGTTTAATACCCATATGATTACCTATCTAACGGTACTTTTAATTCGTGATACGACTGAGCTATCATTAACTAATCACGAAGTCAAACCGTAGTTACGTCGGTTTGACTTTTAAGCTAATTACTAAGCTATAATTTATTTAGAAAGGTTAGGCAACTTACTAGGTGTTTAATGATGATTAGGGAGGCTTGTGATCTGATTGGAGGCTCCTCAAATGACCAGATTGCTTGCAAGAAGTTGTGAGGAATTATGAAACATATAGTGGCCTTTTATAGTGTCCTCAATCACCAATAAGCGTTGACACCAAGGTCTATGATCAACCACAAATGTTAAACACATGTCCCTAGTGTTCTAGATCAGTTTAGGGGGCATGCACATGCAAGAAAAACCGGCCAAGAGGGTTAAAATCGCGCATAACAGGCTGCTGCCTGTTTTCTGGTTGCTGTGCATGGCTAGCGCACCGCTACGCTTCTGACGTAGCGCACCGCTAGCCCTCCTCAGGGGCAATTTTTCCATTTTTCAGTTTGCATCCCTGGCTCTTGGTGCTCCGAAAGGTCAACTAAGCTTAATTCTTGTATTTTGACCCCTTATTATTTATATACAAGGGCTTTATGACTTATACTCACTTTGCCAAGTCCCTGGACACTCCCGGTTAACCCGAAAAGCTTTAACTTTCAATATTAACACTTTAACCCCCCGCACACGAATTTGATCATAACTTTCTCATACGATAACGAAACTTTATGAAATTTTAATCGTGCATTCTAGTGAGCATAATTTATATTTACAAAGCTTCGGGTTTGTCAAAAGATCACTCAGAGGTATATCTTTAACATGTTGACACATTTGACCCCTGTAGTTTGTAATCTCTCACTTTTAGCTTCGTATGATCCATGATTTATTCGTTTGATGTTATAAACATCATGTAGGGTTATTATGAAGTATATTCATTCGCTGTTGACACTTAGAATCCGTATAATTACATACTTTCCATGTTTGTCAACTTTAGTCCTTTTATAATATTCTTTCACACGTTCAAACTTTATGACACGTGTCAACACATTATAGGACGTGAATTTTCGAGGTGTTACATCCTCACCCCCTTAAAATAAATCTCGACCCGAGATTTACTGAAATAAGTAAGGGTACTTTTCTTCCATCGTGGATTCAATCTCTCACGAGATTTCGGGACCTCTACGGGCATCCCTTTTTACCTTTACAATAGGTACATGTATCTTTTTGGAGCTTCTAGTCCTGTCGATCCTTAATCGAAACAGGTTGCTCTTACTATCATAGTCCTGCATATCATTATGTGATAGCGCCTTTCCACTTATTGGTGACACGTCGCTAAATCATTAGTGTGGGTCACGTTGCGCGTTCCACCAAGCTCCTTAATTAGGTCTTAGCTCGTAAGCTATTTAATCTTGATACATTCGAATCCTTCGAATGATTTTATATACTCAGAGCTTAACTAGCCTGATAATTTTAACAATTTAGCACACCCTTCCTGGGTGATATCCCTTGATGAACTCTATTTCTTAACAAGAATTTAGGAAGTTTGCTATATTCATGTATTCTCGATTTCCTGCTATATACTGGCAGCTTACAATCGAGTATGGATTTATATGATCTTATTTCTTGTTTCCTGGGCAACGTTCAGGTCCTTATAATTGAACTTACCAATCTATTGTCCTAACAATAAACGTTTAACATGCCATTTATACAAGATCTCCTCCGGGGTAGTCCTGATTCTTTTATAACAGCCATTTATAGAAAAGCTTATCTTAAGGGGGGATGGTTATTCCAACCATTGCTTAAAATTAATATTAAGAAATAGCTAATCCTTACAGCTAGTTGAGCAAATCGACTATCCTGGGTAGTTGATGGAAAATTTTAATCGTTGCCTAAGTAGGGTTGCGGTAACAATGCATAAGCAAAATGAACCGTCTTTTAAATTTAACTATACCGAGTTCTCCGGATATTGAGTCAGGCTATATGAATCTTTATCATAAAATTTACTTAATCAGGATTCGAATATTCCACGATCAACACGGAGTTCTTACAACACTCCAACCCTAAGCGGGATGTTAATCTTAACTCTACTAGTCTCAGGAGGTAAACAGGGTATACTTATGAGAAGATAATCAAGATGAAAGGAGGCTACAGAGATTTTTCCATGTCTCAGGCTCCAGTTCATTCATCATTGCTTGTGTCAAATAAGCGACACATTTATGTTATAAGTCCACGAATTCCTTAATCGGGAACATTCACTTGGAAAAAAAAAATTCCATTTTTGGATATCTTCTTTGAATACTACTAGTCGACTTTAGCACAATATGACCATTGGGATACCTCAGGGGTTCCATGTATTAAACCTCCATGCTGATCAGACATGGAAATAATCTATGGGACACACTAGGATACACCAATCCTCATATGACACTTTTATCCAACATAGTTTGGCATTCGCAGGCGATAGAAAAGCGATATGAAAATAATTAAAATAACATATGTTGTCGTACTCTATACGAAGAAAGAGTGCTCTAAGATTTTCGGAAGGATTCCTTGCCGATCTATAAGAATCGGTTACTATGGTTTCCTTGGTAGTTATACCTTGTGAATGATAAAAAAAACTTTGCTAAGTTTATGGTTCATGAAGATTTATTATTGCCTATATTAAAACAGGACACTTAGCAGAAATTATGATTGATAAATGATAAGGAAGTTTATTGTACAAGTGCTTATATTTAATTAATAATGGAAGTTTCACAAACTAGGCACCTAGCTCAGTTGGCTAGGCGCGCGAAAGGGTGTGGCCTAGACCCAGGTTCGATTCCGGGGACGGCCAGTTCCACCATTTTTTTTTTGTTTAATATTAATTAATCGTACAGATACGTGTAATTACGAGGGTTGTCTCATAAGGAGTCTTGATAATTAATTGCTTCTTATCACCCACAATATGGGCTTGATTTTTAAGGCAACCAATCGATTTTTATCACTATATTGAGTCCTTATGTATGCAACCAAAAGTTTGCTATAAGGGTATTAGAAAAGAGTGATTTCTAATAGATATTAAATATCAATATAGGATTTGTTGGAGCATTTTCAAACGTAACATCGGTCACTTTCTACCGTGCATTAAATGACCGGAGTCTTAATCAGGTGGAGACAACAGTTCTCAACCTTTATCATTCATAATATATTTATATGTGCCAATATCAAATAAGTTTATGCATAAACTGCTTGATAAGGAAAAGTACATATTATACTATTATTATTCTGCACCATCTCTTGGGCGTTCATCCTGACAACTCGTGCGTTTGTTCTCTTGGCCTACTCGGGCTTCTTCTGATTCCTAGGGCAGTTGGTCTTGATATGCCCCTTCTCGTTGCAACCATAACAGGTTGCATCTATCAACTTCTTGCAATCCAGGGTCTTATGTTCCCTAGATTTGCAAATTCCACACGGTAGAGGCTGAGACTCAAATCTGCATTTCCCAAGATGGTATTTCTTACAGGTTTCGCACCTGGTCTTCTCTCCTGACTGCTGGCTGTCTCTCTTAAACCCGGAACTCTTCTTATCGGAGCGATGGGAATTCTCATCCTCCCTTTTACGCTTTCCTTCTTCCGAGGCTTTGGCAGCCTTGTTTCTGACCACATCGAGTGTGAGATATAGCGACAGATCTGCCACTGACCTGAATGTAGTAGGTCTTGAAGCCTTAACACTGGCTTTTATTTCTGGGGCTAAACCCCCAATGAAGCGAGCAATTCTCTTGGGTTCCGGTGTGATTAAATAAGGAACTAATCGAGACTTGGTATTGAAATTCGTAAGGTATGCTTGACAATCTAAGTTCTCCATGACTAATGTCAAGAATTCAGTCTCAATCTTCTCAACTTCATGTTGAGGACAGTAATTTTCTTTGATGAGAGCAACGAACTGATCCCAAGTCATCTCGTACAAAGGGATCTTCCCCGTAGCTTGAATGAGAGACTTCCACCATGCTAGAGCTTCTCCTTTAAAAGATTGTGAAACAAACTTCACAATGTCTTGCTCTGCACATCCACTAATATCAACAACAGTGTCCATCTCATCGAGCCATGTCATGCAGTCGATGGCCCCTTTTTCTCCTGTGAAGTCTCGGGGTTTGCAAGATACAAAATACTTATACGAGCAACCCTTAATATGGCTTTGTTTTGGCACGACTATCTGAGAGGGTACACTGTGGTGGTTGGTGGACTGACGATCGTCATCCACTTTCTTGGGGTCGTCCTTCTTTGGTGGAGGCTTGCTGTGAGCTTCCGATTGAACTCTAGGCTTCGAGCGCGGTATAGATAGTGTCCTACTCCGAGTTTCACTATACTGCTCGTACTGTCGCTCCAGTGCCTGTGTCACAGCGCCATCTACAATAGCTTTTAATTCAGCGCCCGTTAACGTAATATGGGCATTATTATTTGGCTCCACAGGATGGCTATTTATTTCATCTGAATCAGCCATTTGAATTGAACTGTTGCAGAAAACAAGAACAATATTTTATTTGGGAGTTTATTATGGAATTACCCTTTAGGGTAACTTGTTAACCATGGTAAACAGAGACCATATATAGTTAACTTAATAATAGTATTAAATCAGGATTTCAATCATAATTTATCCTAATTATAAATAATAACAATATATATATTAGCACATAAGGCTTAGTCACACGGAAATTTTTTTTTTTAAATTATAAGCCATGATTTCAGAGAATCAAGGCCTTTAAGTATATTAGCACAACTGGCTTAGTCACAAGGACATATATAATTTATAAGCTATGATTTCAGAGAATCAAAGCATTTGAGGTTTGAACCTAGTTCATTACCCTTATCTGACAGGGAGTCATAGCTACCACTGTATTTTGGCTCACGTAGAAATGAGCAAGGCCCGTAGGCACTATATTGCCACGTATGGTTAAAATATGATCATCTTAATTGATGATGTAAACCCAGGATTCAGGGATCATTAAACTGGGTTAGGAATCTTTTGAAGAATCCTTAATTACGTGTGTGATTTCCAACGAATCACATCTGTCAGGAGTGTTAACATATTTATAGATGTTAACAGTGATTCGAATCTTTTAAACAGGTCTTACCATCTTGGCCCGGCCTTATAATTGACCCGAAGGCTAGGTTTCACTTTTTAAGATTCTTATTAATATTTCACGCAGAAGGATTTCTGAATTGAACTGTTAATAGGGATCTGAATCTATATTGAGGAACTGCCATCTTGGCCGGTCTTAATATGACCCGAAGCTAGGTCTTGTCCTTTTTAGATTTTCCCATTTTATTATAATTGTAGATCTTACAAAAAGGAATGTTATTTAAGGATCAAAATCTAAATTGAGGAACTGCCATCTTGGCCGGTCTTAATATGACCCGAAGCTAGGTCTTGTCCTTTTAGATTTTGCCATTTTATTATAATGGTAGATCTTATAATATAGGAATGATATTTTAAACTTAATCGTTCCTTTAAAATTTAAACAAGTATAGGGTTGCCCTAAATGGGACTTCAAAAGAATAATATCGTCCTCGGAGGGACTGAATGATAAATATGTACTTATAAGGACTATATACGGAAACGTTCTTCAGCAAAAGGAGTTTCTTCTTCATTCAATTCCTGAATGCTTTCTCCGTGGTTGCACGTTTCATCCTGGTCGCGGTACAAAGCTCAGCATTTCAAGGCTCCAGATGTGGAGAATTCTTATTATAGCTTCTTTGCTTGGCGACGTATCCAATAAAAATTTGAAGTGAAATTTCCAGATTAGGATTGAGATTATTCCTATGTTAAGTCTAGACTCAGAGGTTTAGATATGTGCAATTGTGTAACTGAGATTAAACACAAAAGGCTAGTGTTTAATTCACTCAGTGTTGGCTCTGATACCAACCTGTCACACCCCGACTTTCCACGTGTCACCGGTGGGCCCGGTGGGGAGTATCGTGACGTGGTTGGCAACGTAATAGTCAAACAACACAATTATATAAATGCACAGCGGAAGCAAAAGATAAATATTATTACATTTCCGAATATAAAGTAATATCCAATATTACAACGGAAAGTAAAGGATCCACAGGCGGATCTTAAAACATATCATTTGTTCAACAGACTTTAGGCACCTAGAACCTCCAAGATTCTTTAGAACCGCCCTGAGCTTCCAGCCAATTATGTTCAGTACCTGTCACTTAACCCTTTTGGAAAATACGTCAGTTTTCACTGGTAAATACACTCAACCGACTCATTTTGGAAAATGATTAAAAATTGGTTTGGATGCACATGGCACAAAATATATTGACACTTTGATTAAAATGCACAGAGGCAAAATTAATCTTTTTACACTTGGAACAATTATATTTATAACCTTGTATACAGATTTACATGTTCGTTGTACGTTCAGGGCCCGATGTAGAAACCGAGTCAAGATTAACAGACACGCCACAAGTATAGGCCCACAAGAGTGAGATACCGTTATTACTTAGTAACTGTCAGGTGTATGCCTACACCCCGTACCTAAGACGTGGCCATTTTATAACACAATGATGTCAAGGATTATTATACCCGACAGCGGTATTATTATACCGTATCCCAAGCCCGTATAGGGAAAATAAGTTAAGAGTATTTACCTGAGCTAGCTCCTGTCTTAAATAGCAAGAATCTAATAACTCAGCCGTAGTCGCTTAAGTAAGCGTAGGTACAATTTACCGAAATGCTCTAGTCTGGAATGATGGTATAAATAATTAATTAGAATGCTAACGGGTCTTTAATTAAGCCTAAGCTTAGACCGGTTAGTCTTACAGGAAGATACGGTTCGTACGCATGATTACGCGAAGACCGAAATAGAATGTGATTTAGACCCGACAAGTTTGGAGACTTGTATAACATGGGTAAACTAAACACATTCTGAATTTTGAGATAAAACCGATAAGGTTTGACCCGTTTCGGCTAACTTATATAAACTAGTTATATAAACCGATCCGAACGCGAATAACGCGTAACGGGTAACCGAATAGGTCGCGAACAGGTTTCCTAAGTTAATATGCTTTAAATATGTTATGATATCATTATGATATCTTCCATAATGCCCAAAACGAGTTTAATCCTAAATTATGCCCCGTAGGGGTATTTTGGTCATTTTAACGAATAAAAAAGGGATTTAACGTAACCCTGATGTTCGGGACTGAAGTAATCAGTAAACATCTTATTTTTAACAGATTATATTAGTTGATAATAATCCGTATGTGTCAAAATAGTTTTAAGCCTAAACTACGCGTATAATACGCGTATAAACCCGTTTTAAGTGACGTATGGGTTAAAATACGATTCCGAGTTTTCTGATCAGCAAAACAGGCTCAAAACATTCCATTTATTATTTAAAATCAGTGGCAATTGGATTCGCGTCAAAATTCTTGGTAGAAATCATTTTATGACCGAAAAGGGTAAATTCGGTATTAACCGAATTAAGGCGATAAGCATAGTTTAAGACCAGTTTAAAAATAATTAAAAATCTTCAAAAATCCCAAAATATTATTTAACATTAGTGGGGAAAAGGTTTGGTGCCGAAAATCGGGTTTAGATAGGCTATGCGCTAATCGCGCCGTTTAATTAATAAAAAGTCTACCGTTTACGCTAATGCGCATATCTCCTAATCTAGACCTCCGATTGACGTGAAAATTTACGTACATGTTTAATAATCAGTAACTAAGATTATTGTACTTCCACATTTTCAAAATTCTCGTTGTATGGTCATAAGGGCATATGGTCCAATTTAAGCGATTAACGGAAACGTGTACATGCATCGGATAATCAACGAAACAAGTACAGAGACTTATACTAGCATGAAATCCATCCCTAAAGAAGCACTAAGGCAATACCGAATCAAATTAAAACGAGTCAGAACCGAAGTCAATGCAAAAGTCAAAGTCTTGCGTCTTTCGGTTCCGAACCGGGTTTAAACAGAAATTTGTCGAGTCGGACAAGCATAGACAAGTTTTTATACTTATTACCAAGTTATATTAAGTTTAAAACAGGTTACACGCCTCGCGGATTGCTAATCGTGCATTAAATCGCATTTTGTATTTCTGTTGACTTTTTCGGTCAACTTTTGACTCGACAAACGACCTAGTTAGGTCTGGAATCGGTACGTGCCCTTATAAGGGTTTAATACCCATATGATTACCTATCTAACGGTACTTTTAATTCGTGATACGACTGAGCTATCATTAACTAATCACGAAGTCAAACCGTAGTTACGTCGGTTTGACTTTTAAGCTAATTACTAAGCTATAATTTATTTAGAAAGGTTAGGCAACTTACTAGGTGTTTAATGATGATTAGGGAGGCTTGTGATCTGATTGGAGGCTCCTCAAATGACCAGATTGCTTGCAAGAAGTTGTGAGGAATTATGAAACATATAGTGGCCTTTTATAGTGTCCTCAATCACCAATAAGCGTTGACACCAAGGTCTATGATCAACCACAAATGTTAAACACATGTCCCTAGTGTTCTAGATCAGTTTAGGGGGCATGCACATGCAAGAAAAACCGGCCAAGAGGGTTAAAATCGCGCATAACAGGCTGCTGCCTGTTTTCTGGTTGCTGTGCATGGCTAGCGCACCGCTACGCTTCTGACGTAGCGCACCGCTAGCCCTCCTCAGGGGCAATTTTTCCATTTTTCAGTTTGCATCCCTGGCTCTTGGTGCTCCGAAAGGTCAACTAAGCTTAATTCTTGTATTTTGACCCCTTATTATTTATATACAAGGGCTTTATGACTTATACTCACTTTGCCAAGTCCCTGGACACTCCCGGTTAACCCGAAAAGCTTTAACTTTCAATATTAACACTTTAACCCCCCGCACACGAATTTGATCATAACTTTCTCATACGATAACGAAACTTTATGAAATTTTAATCGTGCATTCTAGTGAGCATAATTTATATTTACAAAGCTTCGGGTTTGTCAAAAGATCACTCAGAGGTATATCTTTAACATGTTGACACATTTGACCCCTGTAGTTTGTAATCTCTCACTTTTAGCTTCGTATGATCCATGATTTATTCGTTTGATGTTATAAACATCATGTAGGGTTATTATGAAGTATATTCATTCGCTGTTGACACTTAGAATCCGTATAATTACATACTTTCCATGTTTGTCAACTTTAGTCCTTTTATAATATTCTTTCACACGTTCAAACTTTATGACACGTGTCAACACATTATAGGACGTGAATTTTCGAGGTGTTACAACCAAGTTTCAAAAAGTAACATAGAGTAATATAGTATTTTCTTCTTCTCACATTAGGGGAGTGTTTTGAATACATTAACTTTTTAACAGCAAACTAAACTAATCATAAATATTCTTATATCTGCACTTTATCAGATTTAAACTATCCACCTCTATAAAATTTCATCATACTCAGTAAATCCTATCAATAGCAAAACTAAGGTAGGGTATAAGGAGGATGAGATGTAGAAAGTCTTATCTCTACCCCGAAGGAATAGAGAAGTTGTTTCCAGTGAGACTCTCGACTCGATAGTAGTTTTGCATCAAGCCTTGAATATAAGGCACATGACACTCAGCAATTGAGACAAATATTAGTTAGTGCACCCTTTGTCTTTCGGCTATCAACACCACCACATAATATGTTGTGACCCTGAAAGTGAGCAGTGTATTTTTTCTTCAATCATATAGTGTTAGACCACCCGTAACCGGGCGTTTTTCATCAAAAATAACGCCCAAACACGCCCCATAACGCCGAGACGCCACCCCCTAGGCGTGTTCAGGCATTTTCTCTGACAAAAACCGTTTTGGCGTTTTTTGAATAACGCTGAAAGGGGCGAATTTGGACCAATGAGAAACATGGGTAACGGCTAGTTTTTATTTTTTTTCGTTTTTTAACCTCTCACCTATATATATACACACACACACACACACTTCTAAAAATTTTCAAACCAAAACTCTTAAACACTCTCATACAATACCTCAATTTTAAAAAAAAAAACATGGATTCCCCTAGTTCCTCGTCCATCGTGAATTATTGCTATAGAGAGTTTTTTGCGGATGGCGGTGAATCAACCGATGAGGGGGCCGAGCAAGAGGCGGTTACGAAGGAAAGGCGATATGCTAGAATTATGTACCGGAAGCCGTTCAAGAGGAGCATCCACAAGCGTCAATGGAAGAAAGAGTGAATAATGCACGAGAATTGCGTTACGAACCGTACCATTCCGCGTTAACGGTTGATTTGGTACAACACGCATGGTCGGTTCGGTATGTCCCACCTGAGGGTGAAGAAGAAACGGATGACGAGGAAGACGAAGTTGGCGAGGGTGAAGAAAGCGAAGACGAAAACTAATGTATTTTTTTTTTTTTAATTTAGTCGGTTTTTTTTTTCTAGTATTGTAATTTTTTTTAATTTAATGAAGTATTTTAAGTTTTTAATTAAAAAAAATGGATTTTAATACCTTTAACTTTGAAGAATTGGCCGATAACAACCGCAACTAACACTTTGATCTGTGACACCCCAAACTTTTAATTTTGTTTGTCATTTCACCACTCAGTTAAAAAATGAGTAACTGAGTTAGTCTTCCATCCTACGTGGCACATACTTGATTACGTGGACAAGATGACATGGCAAATTCTTGATTACGTGGCACTACATGTGTATAACTCATCTCCTTCTTTATACACATGTAGTGCCACGTAATCAAGAATTTGACATGTCATCTTGTCCACGTAATCAAGTATGTGCCACGTAGGATGGAAGACTAACTCAGTTACTCATTTTTTAACTGAGTGGTGAAATGACAAACAAAATTAAAAGTTTGGGGTGCCACAGATCAAAGTGTTAGTTGCGGGTGTTATCGGCCAATTCTTCAAAGTTAAAGGTGTTAAAATCCAATTGGCCAAAAAAATAATAATTGTGTAATGATTGGAAAATGCGTTATTGGGCATTATTCCCACTACGCCACTTTTGCAAACAATAATGCTCCCATGCTGACTGGACTACCATATGACAGAAAACGCCCCAAGATAGAAGCATTATTGGGCTAACACGGTCTTAGACTTTGTTAATAACACAAAACAAAGTGGTGGAAGGATTTTGCATAAGGAGTGATCAGAGACTCTCTCTCTCTCTCTCTCTCTTATCAACAAGGGGTACTGCTTTCTCTAAATAATCAATTTTCAAACATTCACTTAATACTACTTTATTCTTTCTCAATAACGTCTTGTCATCCCTTCTCACCTATCTCTGGCCAGCTCCTCCGGTGTCTATGAGATAGCGATATAGATATTCCACCTTGATTGTATATGAAACAAGTAAATCGCCTTAGTTGTATTTGATTAGCTAGCTAGGGTTTTTACACCCGATCTCTCTCTCTCTTGTGTAGGGTTTGTCTTGATGGAAGATTACCTGGGCCAGAACAGCAGCAGCAGTAACACAGGTACAACATCTACAACTTTCCTATACGGGTCGGGTGGAGTTGCTGCAGATACCACCTGTTTGTATGGGAGAGGAGGCAACGAAAGTGATCCTGGGCATGGGGGCTTTCATCATCCCGATCAGTATCACCATCCCATGGTCAAGATCGAAACTGAGAAATTCCATAACTACCCGCCTTCTATGGTGAGCTTTCACAATGAAGATGAAGCGCTCAAAGCTAAGATAATTTCACATCCTCACTATTCTAACCTACTTCAAGCCTACATGGACTGCCAAAAGGTAACCTACCTAGCTCTATAATCAAAGATATGTGTATATATAATTATACATACACACACGTAGGTGGGAGCACCACCGGAAGTTGTGGGGAGGCTGACGGCGGTGCGGCAAGAGTACGAGGCTCGACAACGGGCTAATTTAGGTTGCAGAGAGAACTACAAAGACCCGGAACTCGACCAGTTCATGGTATGGTATTTTAATGATATTGTGTTGTGTTGTGTTGTAAAAATGATTATATAATTTTGACACGTACAATAATTGGTAGGAAGCATATTATGATATGCTAATCAAGTACAAAGAGGAACTCACAAGACCAATACAAGAAGCTATGGAATTCATGCGCCGGATCGAATCTCAACTTTCCACACTTACCATCTCCTCTTCCTCCTCCTCTTCTCCGGCTGGTCGGATCTTTATCTCTCCGGGTAATTAATGTTTCTCCATAACATAACTATATATACACATTTCATAGTAGAAAGAATGTTCCAAATGTTTCCTAAGTTTAGGTGCATCCAATATATATAAATGTGAGGTGAATGTGTTTAGACAAAGTAAGTTTAGGAATTTTTGCTGCTACCTGTCTATGATAAGAAATAAAATTATTTGTCTGGTTCACTATTACATGGTACGAAGAGGTAAGAAACTGGGAGTTTGGTTACTGTCAAATCCAGCTACTTATGGTAGGACTGTCCAGGTTTAGATCATTCATTGGTCCCTTCAGTTGCAGTAGCAGCTTGAAGAAAATTAAACTCGCTCTCTCATGTGTGTAAGAGAGAGTTGCAAGAAAAAGAAACCCTAAACGATTATTTAAATGCATACTCATTATCTTACCATTTTCTGTAGCAACATTAATAATTTTTACCGCAATTACAAACGTGTTTCCTTAACTATCCATTTTCTTTTTATTCCTTTAGGAGACCATAAACCATCCTTCATATGTTTTTCAACAAGAGAGAAGTTGAAAACATTTCATCGATCCATAAATTATTTTAGTCTCTTGGATTATATTAATTACCAAGTGTTTAAAGATAACAGCATTTCCTTTAAGATAAATTAATACCTATATATATATTTTTCTTAGTGATTTTAGTACCGTTATGAACTATGTGTTCAGCTAAATTTTAGTCTAAAAGTTTTTATAATAAACATCTAGTATGTATGTAGTATTCATTAAGAAAGGGTTCACTTCGCCTTCTCCTTAGTCATCAAATTTCTATATAAATTAAGATAAAATATGAAATCTGTCATTTCCAAAGTTGTTCATACTACTACCTCGAGAGAACGGAAACAGGTTCTGGTGATTTCCACACTGTGTGTACGTTAGCATTTATTTTATTTTGGGAATATTTTATGGTAGCTTTGAGGGACTTGGAAAACTGTGGTGGACATAGGATGCTGTTCATTTCAGTGCTACCCATGTTCCCTTTATTTTACTTCTATTCATTTTTATTTCTTGATTTTTGTTGTCTTATACTACCAGTCAGTCTCTACATCACTTTTCTTTTGATACTTTTGTCACTTAATCACTCTTGCTATAAATCATGGACAGTGTTTCGAGTATTTATGTGTACACATTTTTTAATAAATGCCCTAAATTATTGACATTGTAAGATTGTTGTGGTGATTTTGGTAGAGGGTAGAAAAGAAGCTATGCAGTATCCTAACAATAATTTCTGTCCACACATTAACATAACTTTACCTGATATTACATTCTTGATTTGGTCCATTTGGATTGTTTAGAAATCTAAACGAAATATATATATTTTTAACAGCAGCAATTTTAGTACAACAATACAACGTTCCTAGCAAGAAGCAAGATTGCACATGCATGTATTATGTATAATACAATTACGCCGAATACTTGTTGATGTGTTCCTACACCATCTAATCTAATGATAATAATTCCTTTTTTTACCTATGTTATTCCATATCACCCAAACAATTCAAATGAAGGGGATGGAATTATGGAAAGAAGGCCAAATCGGCTCATTGCAATTCCAACCTATGGCCATTGCATATTTTGCACAAGACTAATGCATGGTCCACTGTTTAATAAATATATCTGTCACAAAACGGGAATTGAATGGCACTTGTTGAATCTTCTTCATTTTGTTCAAGCTGGGTATTCTTCTTATTTGTTAGTTTTCATATATGCCGTTTGTTTCAAATGCGCTTCCCAGAATCATTCGAACCTAACTTCTTCATGATGTTTGATTGTGATTTGCAAAGTAAAAGAAAAACGAAAATAGAACAAGTTTTTATCAAAGTAATTGATTATGTATTTTGAGAAAATACATAATTGAAGTAACCTTTCGCTTCTTATCAATCCACACCCCAGTGGATAGTCACGAATTGAAGTAACCTTTCGCTTTTTGTATCCCATCTTGACCATGTTTGTTTCACCCTTTTCTTTCATCCTTGGTTCTTCATAACCTTCCCTTTCAATTTCTTTTATATTATTTTCATCATGGTATACTCTCTTAGTCGTTGTTTTAAAATACCATTCAAGCATGTCCTGTTGATCAGTTCTGTTTAAACATAATAGAAAACATGAATAACATACCTGTGACAGCAGACAGGTCAGCAGAGAATCCAGTCAGAGATGCAGCCATTGAGTTTGACATTCTTGTCAAGATGATCTGGTTCCTCCTTAGGGTGTAAGATTATGATGGTGATGATCCGAAATAAGGGAGGTTTCGAATTAGGGAGAGAGACCGATTATGATGTTATTAGACCTGCTGTAGTGGGGCGCTATATGCCCCGAAAAACCAATTATAGCACCCAATGACGCCGTACACACCGGGACGAGGGGCGGTATCTGGGCAAAAGAAGATGGTAGTGCCATACATATTGCGGCGTGGTGGAGGGAAGTTTTAAGGGTTTGACCAATCAAAAATAGTTAAGGGTTTTTAGCTAATCTATGAACAGACAATAGATTTACATTATACCCTGGGACATAGAAAACATCTTTTAGAACTATGTTATTCAACAATTTTACATTACCTTAAGGTCAAATTCAGACACATCAATTGTATTAAACGTTTCTTTGTCATTATTAATCATATGCTGACTAGCCCCGAAGTCAATTATCCAACTAAAGTTGTTCCCAAAAAACACAGAACTAGAACAACTAGCAAAGTTACCAACATTAAACAAATCACCTCCCATGTTTGGTGAATCCACCTCACTCTTTTCACCAACTAAACTCAACAATTTTGTTATCTGCTCAGACGTAAAAGGCAAACCAGAAGTAGAAGTACTAACAGATGACCCAAATAGTGGCATTAGACTTATTAGAGAAAGTGTTTTAATGAATGAAGTGTTAGTTCTCTTTTTAAACCCTGGAGGATAACCTATAACCTCAAAACATCTATGAACAGTGTGACCAATCATATTACAATGTGTACATTTTAAGTTTGGATTACGTCCTCTTTGATTAGACACTCTTCTCTTAGAATCAAAATTTTGATTAGGTTTAGACACAAAAGAAACAACCAGACTTTTAGACCCACTACTAGACAGTCTACGTGATTCCTCTCTAGAAACCATAAAGAAGGCAACCTTGACAGATGGAAATGATTCTCTAATTAACAAATTAGTTCTTACTAGCTGATAAACATCATCTAAACCCATAAGAAACTGCATCAGTTTAATTAACATTGAAAAATCATTATAATCTTTTGCTGCTTTACAAGAACAAGTGGGCAGTTTGAGCATAACATCAAACTGCTTCCACATAGTTAATCTGTTATAGTAATTAGCCACAGTACTACCATTTTGCGAAATACAATTTACTTTTTATATAAATCATACACCACAGAACCATCCACCTTGTCATAGATTTCCTTAAAATCCTCTCAAACTTCTAAGGCATATTTAGAAAAAAACTTGACCCAAAACAACTACTCAGACACAGAATTTAAAAGCCAAGTTAAAACTACAGAGTTACATCTATCCCACTGACTAGCAAGCACATGATCATCAGTTGACCTTTCACATTTACCATCTATGAAGCTAGATTTTTATTTGGCTTCCAAAGCTAATTTCATAGCAGTTGACCATACTGAATAGTTTTCAGTCCCTTTCAACTTTGCACTAACAATTGTTAAAGCACTAGAATCACTAATATAAGGGGTTACCAATATCTAGCTTACTGATTAAGGTCTGTGAGGTACGAGTAGGATCACCCATAATATCCAAATAGCAACAAACAACACAGAAAGAATATTAACTAGAATATCAAAAAAAAAAAAAAAATCCAAGAACAGGCAATTAACAAATGCAAGATTGTATCAGATGCCAGATTCTAGGTTCATCACTCTATAGGTGCCTGGACAAGCTTAATACAGTTGCAAGACTCTAAGAACCAACAACCAACACAAGCAATAACAACCAAGATCATTATATTATGCAACAACTAGCAAACACACTCGATCAAGTGCCGGCCCGACTAGTCATGTAACAGTTATGCCTAGATTCAACCGATGCACTGAACAAACAAATAAAAGAATAGAATACAGAAAAACTTACAACATCGTTTAACTCCCTCCAAGCAGATCTAACCCGTAACCTTCTATGGTTACAAAGTAGATTAGAAAACAAACAACACCTAGCTGGTTTGCCCTGAACCTTCTTGCGTTCAGAGACTAACACAGGTTAAACATTCTAGATCGATGAAATCCCTTCCACATACACCAAAGGGTTTTGATCGTACCAGATCTGCTCCGTCACACTTCGCGAGATCAACAAGTAATCAGATCTAAAACAAGAACAATCAACAGATAATCAGATAAAAAAACAAAATCACACAGCGGAAGACTCGGATCTAGACACCAGAGCCTGTTTCGGCTCCGATACCATGTAAAAGAGTATGAAGCTAATACGATCAAGATGAACAATAGAAATAGCGACAAAATCAAGTGACAAAAATTTTATTATTTAACCAACCCAGAAAAAGGACCCAACCAAACCCTAGATCTCAAATTTATGAGATCTGTGATATACAATGATCAGATTCAACATATTAGTAGAGTCTGTTGAATGATCAACAACAATACAACAAGACAAACACTGAGATCACAAGATCTCTGTAACAACTATGATCTCAACACTGAGATCAACAAAGAAGATGAACAAATACAGAGAGAAACAACCAGAAACCCTAGAAAATATCAACGCTAACCAGCTGCAACCTCTTTCTTCTTTATATACCAGAATCTAAATATATTACACTCCAGCCCCTTAAATATTTCAGTCTACACCTTGTAAACACCAGGTGTAACTAGAAAGACCTTCAACCTTTATTACCTGCACATATTGAACCCTTGGACCATAACAACTATTATAACAACTGTAACAAACTAAGCCCAACAACCTTTAGCCCAACAACTTTATAACATGTAAACATATCTGTTGGCCCAGTACATGTTTGCAATATGAATTATACATATTACATGATTATTTCAACAATAAATATAAACACAAGCCCAAAGACTAAGATTAAAAAGATTAAATCATTAATATCTATATTTTTGCACTTCTTATTAGTTGAGCTTGGGCTACATCCAATGGAAATGGTATATTGCTTGACATCATCACCTTACACATTTATATGGATATGAAAACTGAACTTGTATATATTGAAGGTGTATTTACAAATGAAAAAGACCCCTCTATTTATAAAGAGAGGAGGTACCAACATGAAAATAGCTACATGTAGGGACACCTATAATTACATAGAGGGACCTCTAACTAAAAACTAGGTCCACATACTAACTAATATTTACAACTAACCGTCTTCCTTAAGTTAAAGCATAGATGCTAAGCATGCACAACTTGTTACATATGAAGTCTATTTGTGTCTCCTGCAGTGGTTTTGTGAAGATACCCACTAGTTGGAATTCTGTTTTCACATGAATTGGCTGAATAGATGGAGGAACCCTTTAGTTCTTTCACGGAATACTTGATTTTTGGCTATATGTATAGTTGATTGATTATCACAATATGATCGCATCAAGTAATCAGTGTTAGTTTTAATGGTTTTGGGTGTTTGAGTAGATCTGAAATGGGCTGAAGTGGTGTGTGTGTTTGAGCAGATCTAGAATAGGTTTTAGGAGTAGAACATAGGAATGTTATACGAAACTAATTGTGAGCGGAAATTTGGTCGGAAGTGGTCACCGAAAAGATGCTTGTGAGCTAAAAGAACTTTAGCTCTGATATAATGTAAATGATATGGATTTGAAAACTGAATTTGTATATATTGAAAGTATATTTACAAATAAAAAAGACCCCTCTATTTATAGACAGGGGTGGATGTAACACCTCGTGTTTCGAAAGTCAAAGTCAAAGTCAAGATTGAAGTCAAGTGAAGACAAGATTGCTAATTGTGATCTGTCACTCCTTACTCAACTCCTGTTTTGACTTCTTTGACTCGTAGATAGTCTATTTATGTCGTCGCGTTAGTTGTATCATGTGGAGTATTTGTTAATAATTGAGGTTTAATCGCTATTAATCGCATGTTCGATCGATT
>JARYGA010046565.1:0-20871 GCA_030545235.1 Helianthus tuberosus
TTTAGCCATGCATAGTTTAGACCATGCCCTTAATTCAATAATTCTCCGAAAGTCTAGAGGATAGCTTGAAATACCACCTTGGTGATATGTCTATGAATGATGATACATTTAGAACTTGAAAACTTATGTTCATTGATACATGTCAAGTCGTTACAATAAATATATCCTTACGTTACGTCTAATTGAACATCTCATGATCAAGTTTTATAATGCTAATGGTTCCGCTTACTGGCCCATAAACACAAAGGACACAAAACAAAATTTGATCAAAACCCTTTGATCAACCCTTTTTATCATAATCAAACTTGAAATTACCAAAACAATAAACCTAAACCTTTATTTATACTAGAGTTAAATACATCCTAATCAAACTCCAATCCTAACAACTAGAAAAACTCAAACTAATATGATAAACACATTTATCTTGACCCAAATAAAAATAATAATAATAATCTTCTAACTAGTTGTCACATCCCAACCGATGGCGGAAACATCGAACCGAGACGTAACAGATTGATCAAAGACATCATAGCACTAAATTTGTGATATATTAAGATCTAAAATTTTCATTATGATATAATCAAATAAAACATTACATTGTTCAAAAACAAAAATACAACAATCGGAAATTTCATGACTAAAACATCATAATTGCATAGATAGATTAGGTGAGTATCTAAATCCACCCTAAGTAGTTTCTTGTGATAGCATCTCAAACGTTTCCTGCAACATGTATAAAATATTCGTCAACACATAAATATGTCGGTGAGCATACTAGTTTGACTACATAGCATAGATATTAATTAATATCAAATCCACATGTTTATAGCATACTAAATTATGTATCATACTAGCATGGAAAAGATAACAATCAATCCAAAGTTTGGCACTAGCATATCCCTATCACCAAAGCAAATAAGGTCGAATAGAATAACTTAACAATGATCCACAAAACGGGCGGTATGCTAATCCTATAGTGCTATATATGTTAAGGGAGGCTTGCAAGGTTAAAGATAGATAGCTAAGTATAAGAATATTCTAGCATGTATCCACAATTAGCATAACAAGTAAGCATGTTTAAGGATTGAGATTTTTATTAAGTTTTCTTGTATGTGTATGCATGTGTGTTTAGTACGATACATGTAACCCAAATAGTGTTTAAAATATAAAAGGGTCTAGTATGAACTCATAGTTTTGCAAAGAAAATCCACAAGATGCGAGCGAGCGGGTTTGGGGGATGGAATACCTAAGTCACCCTAAAATGGTAAACAAAGGTGTATGAGTAAGGGTTGGGGATTGGAAAGTAATCGGAAATTACGATTATGAAAATACATAAAACATATCCCACCTAGACACTTATTTGGACACTATTATTAGTGTGTGTTTTTCGTGAGTGTTAAACACCCATTAGAAGTCCAAAATAAGGAATCTAAGACTAGGATATTCTCCACCTTAACACATAACATTCAACCATGTGTTGATTGATATTATGGTTTGGTTTTGGAGAAAGTATTATATGTATGAATTATTATTTATATAGTCAGGCATTTGAGGTAGGGTAATCCACAAACCTCAAGAGTTTCACCATTGCACACAATCACCAACATAGTTAATGATTTGGATGGTCATGAATACAAGGAAAGAATGCATATGAAAATTAACTATTTTGCTAAGTAACCAAGTGAGGGATGGTGGAAGTTCTAGTTGTAGAACCAAGGTCCTCAACATCACCATTTGTAACTTAACACAAGTCTTCCAACATTGCTTGTTTGGAGACTTGGTTTAGTTTCACTCACATAGTTGGTTGTGGGTTAATTAGAGACTTAGAAAAATATAAAATGGAGGCATATGAACCTCAAAGTTTCTGGAAATAACCTTAACACAATCCCTTTAACATGGAAACTTGTATGAGACTTGGTTTGCTGTGAAGAAGTTCCAAAAACAAAGTAAAGAAAACAAATCCCAAGTTGGTCCTAAAAAATGGTGGTTTACCATCCTCATTTACCATGGTAAACAAGTGGTATAACTCCTAGAGGCTTTTCCAAGTATGGGGAAGAAGAAAACAAGTAATAAATATACAAGAAGAAAGCCAAAACTCACTATTTTGGTCTTTGAATTCACTGCCCAAATTTGGAGAAATGGATGATTTGAGAGAGCTTGAGAGAGTTTTTTGAGTGGTGAAAGTGTTTAGGATGTGTTAGGGGTTAGTATTTATAAGTAGGATTAGAGTTTGAGGTATTAAATGAGTTGGTTGGAGGTTAGAAGGAGGGAAATGTTAAAAAAAAAACGCAAGTTGTCACAAATCTGCTGCCAGACACACCCCTTGCGGACCGCAAGGGTATGGATACAATCTTCAAGGACCTTTGCAACTTTCAAAAATTCAGTTTTGGCCCCTGGAGTTGTTTTGTTTGTTATTTTATGCTAAAAACTCATAGTTAAGTATGTTTTTCGGTTTTTAAGTGTATGCAAGCATGGTAAATAAGTAAAACACTTAAGAAATAACATTCCAAAGAAAGTAAAATCTCGATGTGTTGCTCGGTTTTGAATTAGAATGCGTATTCATGAGTGTTTATGCATTATACAAGAAATAATTAGGCAAAAAAAATATGAAAGCGAATTTCCATTATGACAAAGTCTCAAAATTACAAGGAATTAAAAAGAGAGTACGAATTACATTAAAACGGAAAAGAAAGAAATATACGGAACGTTACACTAGTTCTAATTAGTAATAAAACTAATCAAAAAAGAGTATCATGCAAACCTGATATCATATATTTGTACTTAAAAAAGAGTATCATGCAAACCCTATATCATATTATCCATAAAGACGACAAGAATTCATACATATAATACTTCAAAACAATGATTTCTCATTGTAGGAGATGATGGAAGAAGAAAAATATTTTAAGTTGTTCTTCAATATTTGCCATCTTCTTACACGATTTGAATTGGCTCTTCGGCTCGCACCGGATTTCTTTAGAGTGGATGTGCATAGTTAGAGGTCATGTTGGCTCATCGGCTAGCTTCGGATTAGATTCAATAACTTGCCTGATCGAGTGTATATATATATATATATATATATATATATATAGAGAGAGAGAGAGAGAGAGAGGTCATGTTGGCTCAAAGCAATCCGGTGGGATTTACTGAGTATGATGATGAGGATATACAAAGGTATGTTGGCTCAAAGTCATCCATTCTACTAGATAATACACTTTAAAAAGATGTTATTCTAACAACCTACCATAATTATTAGTGAATACATGGTCATAAAATTGTGAAATACACTTCTTATAATAATGACAATAAAACTTAAACATGTGATGCAAATGCGAAAAATAGATATTTAATTATGTTCATATTGTTAAAATGTAATGTATTACATTTTGTCATTCTTGGTTAATTCATACATTTTACATGTCTACATGTCTCGGTTATTTATTGGGCTGTGCATATTGAAGATGTGGCCTAACTGGGCTTGGTTATTGTTACTGGGCTTATTATTATTGGACTTGGTTGTTATAACTTAAACATGTGATGCAAATGCGAAAAATAGATATTTAATTATGTTCATATTGTTAAAATGTAATGTATTACATTTTGTCATTCTTGGTTAATTCATACATTTTACATGTCTACATGTCTCGGTTATTTATTGGGCTGTGCATATTGAAGATGTGGCCTAACTGGGCTTGGTTATTGTTACTGGGCTTATTATTATTGGACTTGGTTGTTATAACAGAAAATGTTCCAGTCTTGTATACAGGTTAAGAGTTGAGGGTTATATATGAAACATTCCGGGGGGTCCGATCATCAATGCTTATTCTTTTGGGCTAAAGTGTAACTTGTAAGTTACATCATATAAAAGGGTGAGTTGTTGCAGCTTGGGTTCCAGATTGTTCATTCCTTCGCATCACCTCTTCTCTTTTCTCTTCTCTCTGAGTTTAGTTGTTGATCTGCTGAAGTCTTGTTGAAGATTTGTAGCAGATTTTGTATTAGTGATCTTCTATATTGTTGATAGATCCTGTGGATCATCTTGTATTGGTTGTATGTTTTCGATTAATCAACTGATTATCATCAGTTGATTGTGTATTGTTTGTATTGTTCTTATAGATCTTACAGTTTGTAAGATCTTGGGTGTTTTCTGGGTTGGTTAAGTAATAAAAGTTTCACGTCACATTTTGTCGCTATTTCTGGTATTGTTATTGTTTTATCTTGATTCTGTATCATTCATACCAATCTCCAAACACTCCTTGTTGAAACGAGTGATAAAATCTTCTAACCCCTCGTTGTCTCTGTGCCAGATGTCTGTTACTTCAGACGTATCGCGCTGATAACGTCTTTGCTGGCTGAAATGGTTTACAAATTGTGTTCTGAAGTCGACCCATGACTTGATTTTTCCAAGCGGAAGGCTGTCGAACCAGGCGCGAGCAGCCCCTGTGAGAGTCTGGATGAACAGATGGCACCACATTGGCATGTTCCATCCTCCTAAAACACCAACGCTTGTAAATACTCGGACATGATCATCAGGGTCGGTGAGACCGTTGAACTTTCCCACTGTTGGAGGCAATTTCTCTTTTTCTAGCGGGGCTAGAGCAATCTTTGGAATGAACTTCGATTGTTCGACAGCTTCAGCTGGTCTATAGACGAAGCTGAAATCACATTCTGCTTCTTCGTTGTATGCTATGCGCTGCCTTGGTCTGTAAGACTCATGATTTTTTGCAGACGGTTGAAAACTGAGGAACCTTCATCCTCTTGCCAAGTATAATCATCCAGATCTGTGTCGTCCCATTCGTTGTTCATGTTGTGCGGCCCCAGCCAGCTGTGAACTGGACCCCTTTGCACGTTTGACGGATGGTCATAAAACTGCCTGTCCCCCCCGTGTGTCGCGCGTGTCATGCACGCTTGGTCTTCTCTGGGGAGGAGGTCTGTTGATTCTTCCTTGAATGTTTTGCTGCGGGGGTGTCTGGCGCGCCCCCTGACTTGGACCCGGAGGAGTAACCAAGGATGGTTCTGCTTGCAGAATTGCTTGTTGTGCGCTCAGAGACTGATACGCATCATTTATAGTAGCAATCTGCTTGGCGTACCAGGAAGCTAAAGTTTCGCCTTCTGGTAGCCCTAGTAGCGCCGAAATGTTTGGGTTTGGAGCTGGGTTTGATGGACCAGCGACATGACTTACTGGGGTTCCCGTTTGAGTGATGCGAGTGATGCTCGTGCGGGGTCCCCCAGTGTTCGTTGCTTCGATTTCGACTATTTCTTCAGCAGGTTGGACTTGGACATGCGGATTGTCCTCCCCCATTCCTACGTTGAAGTTTGTGCCGAAACCGAATTCAGGAACTATCCCTTGACCAGCCATGATCAAGAGAACAAAAGAAAACTCAGAGAAAAGAAGATGAAGTGATTGTAAAAATCGGTGGGCGCCAATGAAGAAACACGTAACTAATTTTAAGGTTAATTAGTTTGGTTTATGTTTCAAACATGAGGGTTAATCTTCCTAATCTTTCCTGAGCTCTGATATGATCCGATCTTCCTGCAAAACAACAACACCGTTAGCTCGTTAAGAAGGGAATATGGGGGTTTCCCTCTTAACCAGACTCCGGCGTGAGAATAAGTAACTGTTTTGAGGAAATAAGTGTGTGTTAAGAGTGAGAGTGGAGAGAATGGAATGTTTAACCTGTGTATGGAGGTCTCTATTTATAGCCGGAGAGGTGTAAGAGGAGATGGGCTGATGGGCCTTGGGCCGGAGGGCGACAACCAGGAATATCCTCCTTGTCTCATTGGTAACGACCGTTAGCGGCTTCTAGAAGATCTCCGGTGCTGGCGCACCTTGATTAGAGCCACGTGTCCCAGTTGTCGGCCTTGTTGTCCCTCTGCCGTCAGCAGGTAAGTGGAGATCATGGGGCAGTTGTCGCCGCCCCCTGATTGGTGCCACGTAGGCGTCCTTGTGTACTATTTGTCTACTGCACGTCAGTCGATCGTGGAGCACGATAGAGCACAGCCTGGTGGACGCTGATTGGCTCATTCTTCTGCCACTTGTACCTTGTGTACCTTTTGAAGTGGCCTTGCGCCGTAACTCCTGCGCGACCCTTGCCGTGCACGTAACTAGCCCGCGCAGGGTTGTAGGAGCTGAAGGCTCTTATTCAGAACACTAAGTGTGAAAACTGATGTTATCTCTTGCTTGGATCTCGCGCGAGGCCAGGCTTTGCTTGAGCAGTCCGCGCGGGGTCTAAAATTGATCAGCTTACTGAGTAAGGAGTATGGTCCAGCACGCGACCTAAATGGTCTGCGCGTCTTTTTGGGACCATACCCCTTCATGTGTTAATTTCTTTTGTTTGTTTTTGTTAGGATCATTTACTGTCATCTTTATCCGGTTTATGTTCACATGAATTACATAAACCTCAGCCTTTGGATTCAAAGATCAATATATGGTCTACTCATATAGTCAAAACAAAGAAATATTATGCGGGTTATGGATTAATTGGTTTGCAGTAGAGGTGCAAAAATAATGGTTCCTACCGGCGTGTACATAACCCAGGGTTGGAAAAAGAACCGAACCGGACCCGACCCAGTGGAACCGGTTCCACCTCTACCCGGTCAAAACTCGGACCCGAACCGGCCAAAACCCGGTCAAAAACTCGAACATAACCAAAACCCGTTCCTACCTGACCCGGTTCTTGACTTTGTTGACCAAACCCAGAACCGGTTCCTACTCGGTTCTTGAAAAAACCCATTTTGTGCACCTCTAGTTTGAAGGGTTTAAGTGGGGGCCGTGTTATATAAGTGGGTTGGGCTTAATATGTCTTTTGGGCCGTGCCCTCATGCGTTGTGTGGTTGTGTTTATTGTGGGACTGGGAATGTTAAGGCCTTGAGGGTAGAGATGTTTTATATATTGGGACGTGAAACATGGGAGAATCAATTTGGGCCTGTTGAGAGTTTATCATGGAAAATGATAATGGGCCGATGTGTGGAGATTATGGTATGGACCTGTTTCATGGTTAATTGGATATGGGCTAAGTATTACTTTGAATTTACATTGAACTGGGATGGGGCCGATTTTGAAGATGTTCATGTTAAAGTCTTTTTAGTAATAGTAGTATTGTTTTAATAGGAATCAATTGTTATTTGGATTTACGTCATGGGAGTATAATCAAATACAAACCATATTTCGTCTAAAAACTGTAGGAATCATGATAAATGTGTCATGTGCCATCCAACCAATTATAGAGAAAGGTAAAATAATAACCTAAACAATATCGTTTATATTGAATTCCCTATAATTATGCTAAAATTTCTTTTTTGGATCCTCTTTTGTTTTTAATTTGCTGACCCAATTCTCTATAAAGAAAAGTGCTGATATATAGTTCATATATGAGCTAAAATCAAATATGCTATGTTGACTTGTCATTTTTGCTTCTTGTAATGTTATTTTACATATAAGAATAGTATTCAGATTATTAAACGAACCTGTTAAAATCAATAACCAAAAAAATATGGAGAAAAAACTTGTTATTAATCGAACCGCTTAAAAACTTAAAAGTAAAAACCGATCATAGCAAAGATAAGAAAAATCCGCTAGGTGGGAAAATAACCGGTATGTGCACCTCTACACTGAATAGACAAACACACTATCTGTGGTACGAAAAAGTAAAACTGGGCTTGAAATTTCGAGGTTAACATATTTAAATGTCTTCTTTTATATTATTTTTCTACAAATTCCACGTGCCTTCTTTTTTAATATTTTTCCCGCATAACCTGTCAAACAATATAAACATCCACGATAAGAAGACTTAAAAACACCTAAAAACGTGTTTAGCACTACCACATCAGAAAAAAAAACATTTAAAAAAAACACCCATAACTTATCAAATAAAGAATCCCAAAAACACTTAAAACACTGGCACATCGTTATGCCCTTTTCCATTATATAGGCCAGGATGTGGGTAATGCTCTCATCCACCTTAGCTGGGTGACTTCCCAACACCGACTCCTCCACCAAACGCGGCGCTATCAGTGGCCAATGCCATGCCCTTAACGGGTGTTAAAGGTTGAAAAAGAGGGTCCCACTTCTTTCAACTAATCAGATTTTTTGTTTTGTCTTTTTCATTTTCTATTTTCTTTTAGCTAAATGTCTCACGACAGCTTCTGTTGCGTGACGCTTTAAAGCTTAGTGGGAGAATTGATTTTTCTTTTGTTAACCCAACCCTCCCCATGGCCCACCACCTGCCAACTTTTTTTTTTTTTTTTTGAAGAACCATTCCTTAAGAATCCCACCTGGATCCCAAAAAAAAAACGGCCATGGAGATTGTCCAAGAAAATATCATTAATTTATAAAAGTATGTTGTATTATATGTACATACATACCCCAACCAAATAGCAAAAACAAGTCGAAATAATCGCAGCTTCTTCTGCTTCCAATCGTCTGTTCAACGTTCGGTTTCTGCTTCCAATCGAAGGTTTTCATGACAGACACCTGGTTCGTTCCTTAGTTTCATAACAAATATAGATATACAAATTGGGACTTACTTTTCTAACATTCCAATAGATTGTTTAGAAATCTTTCCCTACTTCCACTGCAACTAGTACTCTTTTATTATTTAGGTATTACAAAAGTCCTACCAATATCATCTATTTATATTTACTGACTTTATCTAGGTTGGGTTACAGTTACAGACTAGACTTTGGGAGTGCTGGATGGAGCTGGAACAAAAATTTAGGGACATGGGGGTATCCTTATATTTACTCAGCGGTATCTAATATATAAAGCGGAGAAGAAAACAAAAAGTTTTGCACTTCGCCGACAAAGTTGAAAGGTAGCCCGGACTCTTAAACCCCTGCCTCCTTCATTAGGGAACGAGTTAACCGGTATATGACAGCCTGCCAAACATACCACTCAAACTGTGGAATGAATTCGAGTTAAAACTTGTTTAAGCCACTATTTTTTGTATTTCAGTTGAAGTTTGATACTCGAATCCGCCTATATGACGCCAAGTGTAACGTTGCTCACTTGTGTTACCTTTTTATATCTCTGTCTAGAAACTTATACTGCACTAGATACCATCTTTGTGAACCAAAACATTACGGATGGCGAGACCATTGTTTCAAGTAACGAAACATTTGAGCTTGGTTTCTTTAGCCCGGGCAGTTCAAAAAACCGGCACCTGGGGATATGGTTTAAAAACACAACACCTCGTGCCGTTGTATGGGTTGCTAACCGTGAAACCGCACTTAATAACACCTCAGGCGCGGTTAGACTAAATCACCAAGGCATTCTGTCAATTGTTGATGTTGGTAGTGGTGACGGAGTCATTTGGTCATCCAAATCTTCAGGGTTGTTTAACACAAGTGTTAATTACATAGCACGACTTTTGGATACTGGCAATCTGGTGATTAAGGATGATGCAAATAGTGTCATTTGGCAAAGTTTTGATTACCCTGGAGACACCCTTATATCGGGAATGAAATTGGGAAAAAACCTTGTAACCGGAAGAGAGATGTATTTGAGATCATGGAGGAGCGTGGATGATCCGTCCCCAGGTGAGTATACAATCAAGTTTTTAATATTTAAAGGTAAATATCCACAATTATATATTCGGAAGAATTCTGTCGTTGAAACAAGGATCGGGCCGTATGACGGTATAGAGTTCGCTGGCCAGCCAAACTATAGGCGTACCTCAAATCATATGTACAAAATTTATTTGGCGGTTAATGAGAAGGAGGTTTATTACACACATAGTTCTGATAGCACTGCATTCGCGTCAAGGTCGGTAATGGCACCTGGCGGCAAGATTGAGATCTGGCTGCTAAATATGGTTAACCGCGAATGGATGTCGGATCTCACCGTACCAGTTGATTACTGTGACAACTATGGATTATGTGGCCCGTATGGAAGCTGTAGTACATCAAATTTTCCTAATTGTGAGTGCTTGAAAGGGTTTGAACTAAAAAGTTCACTAGAAGTTAATCCGTATAATTCGACTAGCGGATGTAGAAGGAGTAGAGAATTGGATTGTGGAGATGGAGAGGGATTTGTTAAGTTTTCGAGCATGAAATTGCCGGACACGCAAAATGCCGTGTATGATGGTAGTATGAGTCTCCGGGAATGTGAGATAGTTTGCAAGGATAACTGCTCGTGCACCGCGTATGCAAATCCGAACATGACTACAAGTGGAGTTGGATGCTTGCGATGGTTTGGTGATTTGATCGACGTCCGAGTTTATGCACTGAATGGACAAGATCTTTATGTTAGACAGGCTGCCTTTGAATTATCAGGTATAGTTAATACATTGAACCTCATAATGCATTTCATATTGTATATTGAGAGGGTGTATTCTAATGATAACTACAGTTATAATTTCTCTTTTTTTGTAAAGCTTTTAAACTTGTTTCTTGAGTTGTTCCAAAGCTTATTTCACTTTTAGCTAAAGCGTACTAATTATCCTGGCTCATTAACTGAAGGCAATACGGTCTCCAAATCCGTATTCAGCAAAACGAAAGGAGTACTCGCTGTTGTCATACCCGCTTCATCAGCAGTGCTGCTTCTGCTTGCATTCGCATATTCCCGTATAAGGAAAAACAAAAGGCTCGGCATGAAAGGAAGAGGTAATTTCATTGTTAAATGGCCCTTAAAATTAATACGTTTGTGCGATTAGATGTTTTGGCAGATTCATGTAATGAAGGGAAACTGAATGCATCTTGGTAGGAAACAGACACACCCTTCGTAAAAAGAACATACATGTTGAAATGGAAGATCTTGATGAGCAGCCTTCCTTTAGCTTACATGAAATAGTTAAGGCTACCGATGATTTCAGCGTTAACAATAAGATAGGAGAAGGCGGCTTTGGTCCTGTTTACAAGGTAACTTAGTGATACTTTTTTCCTATAATAAAGTCCATGAATCAAACCTGTATTACAAATTGTACAGAACTATGAGCATATGATTTGTCACTTATGTTGTGACTAGGGGTGTTTAAATAGCCGTGGCTCGCTCGAAAAAAGCTCGGCTGTACACGAGTCAGCTTGGCTCGGCTTGATTTGTAAACGAGCGAGCCTGAGCTAGGCCCGGTTCGTGAGCCAGCTCAATTTTTTTATTCTATATATACTGATACATTTTTGTATGTATTAAAATTTAAAATATGTGGGAGGGGTTTAAATTTGTTTAACATTTCAAGTTTTTTAATTAAATAACATATAAAAATATCGAAAAAAATAATGCACATAATATTTTTAATATGCCTTGCTGTCTTTAAAATATTAGAAAAAAAAAAAACACATAAATTTATGTTAATTATTTATGTTTTTTGTTTTTGTTTTTTTAGGTTATCAATACTTGTAAAAAATAAAAAAATAAATTAACAAGCCGGCTCGATTCGGCTCAAGCTGGCTCAAACATGTTACGAGCCGAGCTCAAACTCGAGCTCGACTTTTCAGCTCGATAAAATTAATGAGCCGAGCCGATCTAGCTCGTTTAAGTTCGAGCTCGAGCACAATCTGGCTTGGCTCGGCTTGATTACAGCCCTACTTGTGACATAAGGCGAGCATTTTACTTAAAGCGCAGGTGAGGCGCATGCCTCATGTACATGGCCTATTTTTGTGCAACAGGATGTTGTACAATAGGCTTTTAAGGTTGTACCTCTAGGTATTTATATATTAAAACATATATAAAGCTTATTTATAGCTAAATTTTGGGTAGGAATGCTAAAAACCTAAAAGATATATAAAAAATTATATAATCACTTTGCACCTTGCGTACGAAAAACACACCACTTTTGCGCTTTTCGCTTTTTAAAACCAAGGACTAAATATCCGTAGTGTAATAAGGAAGCTAGGACTATTGTTATTTGTTGTTAATAAAGCGTTGGGTCATATCAGCATCGTTAACTGTAACCTTGAGATGTTAGGGTGTGTTGGAAGACGGACGTGAAGTGGCTGTGAAAAGGCTATCAAAAACATCGCAGCAAGGGCTTGATGAATTCAAGAACGAAGTCATTTGTATTGCCAAACTTCAGCACCGAAATCTTGTGAATCTTCTTGGATACTACATTCATGGAAATGAAATGATTTTGATATATGAATACATGGCTAACAAGAGCTTGGACACATTTTTATTTGGTTTGATTCGCTACTATCTTAGCAGTTAAATTTCTTACCAAATCAGTAGATTATCAACAGTCATTCACTTAGTGCTTATCTTTCTGTAGATGAATCCAGAAGCTCAATGCTTGATTGGCCTCAACGCTTTCATATTATCCATGGGATCGCTCGAGGTCTTTTGTATTTACATCAAGATTCCCGCCTACAAATCATCCATAGAGATCTCAAGGCAAGTAATATCCTGTTGGATGGGGATATGAACCCAAAAATATCCGACTTTGGCCTTGCTCGAAAGTTTGTGGGGTCCGATACCGCCACCAAGACAAAGAAAGTGGTGGGAACATAGTAAGAATTTTAAACCATTAGTTTAATATTGCCAAAAGAAGATTAAAAAGAAAACTAGATTGATAAGTTTTGATTTATTCCATGTAACTTGGTCGCAGCGGTTACATTTCACCAGAGTATGCAGTACACGGGAAATTCTCTGTAAAGTCGGATGTATTCAGCTTTGGCGTTTTGGTACTGGAGATAGTGAGTGGTAAGAAAAACCGAGGATTCTCTCATGAAGATCATAGTGACAACCTTCTTGGACATGCATGGAGACTCTACAAAGAAAATAGGTCTATTGAACTAATGAGTGCATCTTTACACAACTCATGTGTTGACTCTGAGGTGCTACGGGCAATACATGTTGGATTATTGTGTGTGCAACATCGCGCTGAAGATAGGCCGACTATGTTATCGGTGGTTCTAATGCTGGTCAGTCAGGGTGTGCTGCCTCAACCTAAGCAACCTGCTTTTTTCACTGGAGAGAGCCACATCGAAGTTCAGCCTGTTTCAACGGCTGATGAATACATGATAACACAATTGTATGCTCGATAGCTAACACATGTTTACGTCATATTTACATAGGGTAGGGTTTATGCGAGAACCACCTTTATTGCGAGAACCGCGAAAACCAATGTGAGCACAACAAAATAAACCCACTACACCACCAAAAACCCAAAAAAACCTACCCCCCCCCCCCCACCACACACACACACCCAAGCTAAATGCTAAAAACTAAACCCCCAAAAAACCTAAAAAAATCTAAAAAACGCACAAAGTTTTATTTTTTTTTTTAATATTTTTTATGGTAAAATCGCTACTTTTGGTTGTGTTCACATTGGTTCTCGCAATAAAGGGTGGTTCCTAACGGATCCTTCTCCTATTTACATATACTCGCGATAGTTTGCTATTACATTGTCTTGTTGTATAAATTAGTCTCACTATTTATTCTTCATTGATTCAGCCCTTTTCACCCTTAAAATGTCCTTTTTTGCAAGTATTCATTCACTCATTCCAGCTATTTTGTGTCAATTTCTTTTGTTTGTTTTTGTTAGGATCATTTACTGTCATCTTTATCCAGTTTATCTTCACATGAATTACATAAACCTCAGCCTTTGGATTCAAAGATCATGGGGGGTTATGGATTAATGCAATGTTTTATAAAATCCAGTTTTTATACCGTATCGGATTTGGCTCAAACACGGTTTAACCGGGTGTATTGGGTAGTTCAACCGGGTGTACTGGGCGGTTTAACCGGTTCTACCAGACGGTTCAACCGGTACAACCGACCGGTTTTTAAAACATTGGATTAATGTGTCTTTTAGGTTGTGGCCTCATGCATTGTTTGGTTGTGTTTATTATGAGTTTTGAGGGTAGAGATGTTTTATATATTGGGCCGTGAAACATGGGACAATCAATTTGGGCATGTTGAGAGTTTATCATGGAAAATGATAATGGGCCTATGTGTGGAGATTATGGGTATGGGCCTGTTTCATGGTTAATTGGATATGGGCTAAGTATTACTTTAAATTTACATTGAACTGGGATGGGTATAGTTCAACCATGGATTGAGCCGATTTTGAAGATGTTCATGTTAAAGTCTTTTTTAGTAATAGTAGTATTGTTTTAATAGGAATCAATTGTTATTTGGATTTACTGGGAGTATACTCAAATACAAATCACATTTCGTCTAAAAACTCGAGGAATCATGATAAACCTGTCATGTGTCATCCAACCAATTATAGAAATAATAACCTAAATCATATCGGTTATATTGAATTCCCTATAATTATGCTAACGAACAATCAATTCCTTTTTTGGATCCTCTTTTATTTTTAATGTGCTGACACAATTCTCTAAAAAGAAAAGTGCTGATATATAGTTCACATATGAGCTAAAATGAATTATTTTGTTTAATTTGCATGTGCTAATATAATTCAAAAGTGTTATTTTTATGTATGTGTTGTTTTAGTATATGCTAGTTTAACGTATTTAAGTGCTAGGATACGTTCTCATTGTTTGTAAGATAAACGTGGTTTGTACCGTAACCATTCCCTTACGTCATGAGCCTTAGTTGGCGGGTTGTTATAGTTTGGGCTTTGGACTAGTTTTACTTGTATAGGTTGGCCCATTTCTATTCTTATTTCTTTTAGGTCTGTGTTAGACTTTGGGCCTATATCGTGGGTCTGTTTTATTGTTTTTTTATTGTTTCATTCTTTTCAGTTAAGGTTTATTGGGGTCCTGTCTCCTTTTCAAAAAAAAAACATCTTACCACTAGACCACTATGTCATGTGTAAGAAGAAATAATAATCATACTATAAAAATAGTAAGACAGAGACGGGAAATGAGATGCAAGAGGTTTTTAAAAGATAAATAAATTTCAAACAAGCTCTTGTCGGGGTGGTTAGTGTCTTGCTTAAACAACAAGGAGACATGGGTTTTAATCCCAGTGTCTCCAAATTCTCTATTTTAGTTTCATTTTTTGGTTTTTCTGTTAGCTGCATATGACATTTAATGCCTAATTGTGTCAACTACATCTTTCCATTTAATTAATAAATTACTACTTAAATTTAGCTAAATACAACTATTTAAATTACTTTCACATAAATTTTAGCGATTTAATTTTTGTGATTTTCGAACACGGGCCTTCCTTTTTATCATAATCAAACTTGAAATTACCAAAACAATAAACCTAAACCTTTATTTATACTAGAGTTAACTAAACCCTAATCAAACTCCAATCCTAACAACTATAAAAAAAACTCAAACTAATAAGAAACACATTTATCTTGACCCAAATAAAACTAATAATAATCTCCTAACTAGTTCTAATAAGTAATAAACCTACTCAAACTCCACAAAATCCCAATTCTAGCAAGCTTGCACTACTGCACTCCCCAGTTTCTTTTGCACCCAACCCTTTTCACATATGAACATAGACAATTAAGTCCAACACCACTAAGTTTAAAAGGGTAAAGTTCTTGTACAAATAATCTTAACATACTAAACATACAAATTGAAGGAAAACTCAAAAAGACAAGGTGGCATTTTTGTAATTATCAATAACTATCAAAGTTACTCTACAAATATATCTAAAAAAACCTAACCACTCCCCCCCACCCCCCCAAAAACCTAAAAAAAAACCTACCCCCCCCACCCCCCCCAAAAACCTAAAAAAAACCAAACCCCCCCCCCCCACCCAAGCTAAAATGCTAAAAACTAAACCCCCAAAAAACCTAAAAAATCTAAAAAAACAAAAAAAAACACACAAATTATTTTATTTTATTTTTTTTAACATTTTTTATTAAAAAATCGCTACTTTTAGTAGCAGCAAAAAAAAAAAAAATTTTTTTTTAACGAAATGTAGCGATTTTTTAATAAAAAATGTTAAAAAAAAATTTGTGTTTTTTTAGGTATTTTTGGTTGTAACTTTGATAGTTGGTGGTAATTACAAAAATGCCACCTTGTCTTTTTGGGTTTTCCTTCAATTTGTATGTTTAGTATGTTAAGATTATTTGTATTTGATCTTTTGCCAAGTTTAAAATCTCACTCTCCTTTTTTTTATTAAGTTATTCTACAAAGGCTCCTAAGGAGTGTAAGGGGCTGTTTGGTAGCCTCTTAATGGTCATTAAGAGGCTACCTCTCAATGGAACCATTAAGAATTTTCCCTATGAGAAGGTAGAAGAATGTGACATGCGTTGATTTACCATTCAGAGGTTACCTCTTAATCATTCAGACTTGAGGTTACCTCCTATTCATTCAGAGGTTTTAAACCATTAAGAGGTAGCATCTGAATGGTCATTAAGAGACTACCAAACAGCCCCTAAGAAGGCTTTATAGAGAGACAAGTGTCCAATAACCTAAACCTAAACCCATTACATCACCACCCAAAACCTAAACAACCACCCCCTGCAAAAAAAAAAAAAAAAAAAAAAAAAAAAAAAAACCCTAACCCTCCCACCCCCAAAAACTTAAAAAAAAAAAAAAAAAAAGTAAACACCCACCCCACCACCACCAAAAAACCTAAACACCTCCCCCCCCCCCCTCCTCCCGGCACTTTTTTTTTCTTTGGGGAGGGGGGGGGGGGGGTTTAGGTTTTTGGGTGGTGGTGGGTGTTTAGGGTTTTTTTTTTTTTTTTTTAGTGGGTTTATTTTAGGAGCCTTTGTATTTGATCCTAATCAATGTTTTTTTAATGAAGTGTATAAGAGTTTGTAGCCTCGGCTTTTCTTACTTGGTATGCAAAAAGAGTTTGCATGTAAAAATCAAAACCATTTTTATTTAAAATGTGAGTGATTGTAGAACTACAGAAAAAGGTGAATCTTTCCTGTCGTGAATGGGAGATCATATCTTTTATAAGATTCTTCATTTTTGTTTCTATTTGTACTTAAAAAAGAATATCATGCAAACCCTATATCATATTATCCACAAAGACGACAAGAATACATACATATAATATTTCAAAACAATGGTTTTCCATTGTAGGAGATGATGGAATAAGAAAAATGTTTTAAAATGGTCAATTTCCATTGTAGGAGATGATGGAATAAGAAAAATGTTTTAAAATGGTCAATATTTACCATTTTTCTACACGAGTTGAATTGGCTCTTCGGCTAGCACCGGATTGCTTTAGAGTGGATGCACATAGTTAGAGGTCATGTTGGCTCATCGGCTAGCTTCGGATTAGATTCAATAACTTGCCTGATCGAGTAGTGTGTGTGTATATATATAAATAGAGGTCATGTTGGCTCAAAGCAATCCGGTAGGTAGGATTTAGTGAGTATACTGTGATGATAATGTATAAAGGTCATGTTGGCTCAAAGTCATCCAATCGACTAGATAATACACTTCAAGAAGATGTTATTCTAACAACCTACCATTGTTATACCAATCCAATCTAATAATTATTAGTGAATACATGGTCATAAAATTGTGAAATACACTTCTTATAATAATAACAATAAAAGAGTTAAATGCCATTTTAGTCCCTGTGGTTTGGGTCATTTTGCCAGTTTAGTCCAAAGGTTTCAGTTTTAACATTTGGGTCCAAAAAGGTTTCACTGTTGCCATTTTAGTCCACTGGGTTAACTTCATCCATTATTTCTATTAACGAGAAGGGCGGTTCGGTCATTTTGTATGGCCGAATTGCCTTTCTAGTTAACAGAATTACATATAAAATGACTGAATTGCCCTTCTGGTTAACAGAAAAAATGGATAAAGTTAACCCAGTGGACTAAAATGGCAACAGTGAAACCTTTTTGGACCCATAGGTTAAAAATGAAACATTTGGACTAAACTGCAAAATGACCCAAACCACAGGGACTAAAATGGCATTTAACTCACAATAAAACTTAAACATGTGATGCAAATGCAAAAGATAGATATTTAATTATGTTCATATAATCAATTCTTAATTTATATGCAAAATATGTAAATGGTTATTTAAGAAAAAAAATCAAATTAGTTGGGCAAAAGGGATACGATCAACGAACAACTAAACAATTACGCCAAAAAGTTGAAAAATTAAACTACAAAAGAACGAAGATGGACGGTTGCATCAACCGTACCATGTATGGGAGAATCAAATAAGTGAAACTTTAATCAAACACAAACAATTCTTTTTCCTGTGTTTGTTTGTTGAACAAGGAAGGTCAATTTGTTTCAGGTTTTTTATGTTCATTTGTTAATGCATGAAACAAAGATAAATGAGCACAAATAGGCTCGAATTAAATTAAAATAAAAATCCGGCATGTTCAATCCTAAATGTCATGTCAATATTAAAAATAGAAAGTAAAAATGGGAAGTAAAATAAGGGTACAAGGAGTGGTTATACATTTGAAAGTGGCAAACTAAAAATCAACCAATCAGAGTACGTCACGTCAATCAGTAAAATGTGTTTAAACTATACTAAAAAGTGTTGGCAATTGTTAAACACTTGCTGAAATTATGTTGGTAGTCTAGTGCCAACAATGCCTTAAAAAAAAGTCTAGTGCCAATTATGAGCAAACATATTCAACTTTTTCTAATTCCGATCACTATACAACACCTGGAAAGCATTGGACGGCCTTATTTACCTATATATATTATTTAATTAATTTAAATTTAAATAAATTAAATTCACAAGCAAATGAACAGTAACCTTACGCATGGATAAGCAAGTATCAAATTTACCAAACCAGTATATTTTTTGTACCAATCCGGTACCGACTTTTGACATTCTCGGTACCGATTCGGTACCGACTTTTAACATTTTCGGTATCGGTTTTTACTCTCAAATACTGGTACCGTACCGGTGCCGTACCAGGTATATTCGGTACCGGTACCCAACTTTGGGGGTTTTCGGTACCGAACTCATCCTTAACATCACCTTTGAGCTCATGCCACGTAGCAACACAAGTATACCGTTTAGATTGTTTTTCATACACGTGGTAAGTAAATTGTATTTCGTTTGAATGAGGTTTTATATACACAACTTTTGTTTTCTTTTTTGTCTTTTTCTATAATGAATGAATTGTAACATGTAAAATTAACTGGGATATTGAAATTATTGATGAGTAAATGGTATCAAATACTGTAATCAAACCGGTATCGTATCGGTACCAAATTTACTATACCAAATCGTTTTCTGTACCAATTTGGTACCTACCTTTTGGCGTTTTCAGAATCGTTACTTTCGGTTCGACACCGGTCTAGCACCACACATGTATTTACTTATTTTTACCTTCAAATACCATACCGTACAATACCGAGCATTTTTTTGTGCCGGTACCTAATTTTGATTATTTTCGGGATCGGTACTTTGGATGTCATTACCGGTACCGAGCTCATCTATATTTTAACGGGTTAGTAACGTTTTAACTGAACTGAAAACAACCGAATTTTCAACGTGTAGGACGTGTGGGTCCTACTATTATATATTAGATTATTTAAAAACCATTTTTTCTATGTTTTAATATTCAGTATCCGTTTGCCGTTGTCGGCATGCGTTTTGCAGACATTGGATCCCGCCGCAACGCTGGTTCGGAAAATCAACTAGTTCTCTAAAATTCTTTTCAAATATAAGGTCAAAAACAACATATATAATGTATGTACCATTCTTTATTCTATGTAAATAGAAATTAGTGGACCAATCTTGATCAACATTACAAATATAAATAAAGAAACGAGATATGTATTCGTGTTCCTTTGTTTAATCAATTAAACCAAAATATTATTTACTCAATTAAACCAAAATATTATTTACGTTCCTTCATTTATTTTATTAGATAAAAGAAGCTCCTGTAAAACCGTTCACAAAAGATTCTATCAACATGGATTCATAGATAAACTATTGATAAAAAGAAATTAATTTACTATTTAAATAGTAGGTTTAAGATCATATACAAAGGCTTTTAAAAATAAGAAGTCGTACAAAGGGTATCAAATAGACTCTAGTTGACCTCATTCAAGCGGCATTGGAATCGTCTTATCGAACACTACGATGTGAGATTTTAGGTGTTCACTTTTGAATTTATAGGTTATAGATTTTCGAATTTTTGTTTATTATCACTGTGTTATATTTATCATTGTGTCTTTTCTATGTTTGCGTCATTGTGTCTTTTTTGCGACTCATTGTGTCTTTTTTCCTCGACATTGTGTTATATTTTTCGGCATTGTGTTATATTTTGCTCGACATTGTGTCATCTTGTGCTATCCATTGTGTCTTTGTACACTTCTTATTTTAAGAAGTTTTTGTAGAATAACTTAACCCTTAAATAATATAGTTTCTTACAATAAAACCCATTATTTATTTGCTACATAAAAAAGAAAATAGACAAGAATTGTTAGGAAGTGGGTTTTGTTTATTATCATTGTTGTGTCGTTTTTGCTACTTGTTGTGTATTTTTTCCTCGACACTGTGTTATATTTTTCAGCATTATGTTATATTTTGCTCGATATTATGTCATCATATGCCATCCATTGTGTCTTTAAACACTATTAGCATTTGTATAATAACTTAACCCCTAAATAACATAGTTTGTTACAACATATAAAACCCATTATTTATTTGATACATAAAAAAGAAAATAGACAAGAATTGTTGGAAAGTGGGCTCAATATGGCCCGATGCATTTTGATGACATAAACTTTATCCCTTTTAAGTTTAAACACCCGTGTTCTACTATATCTATCTTTACGGGAACAATTTTCAAATAATAATAACTAGCGAGATTTGCCCGCGTTATGCGACGGGAAGTCATCTGTGGTGGTGGTAACCATTCGTATCGGTATATGACTTGCACTCGGTTTAAAGTCAAGATATGTTTGTACGCCTTTTAGATTAAGAACGAATACCGGTAGTTCACCACAATATTATTTTCAATAAAACTTTTTTTTTCAAGAAAGTTTATGCAACAACGGTGAAAAAAATATATTAAACTTAGGGACTGTTTGACAACTTCTGAATGCTTAAGTGCT